>PVLD010001960.1:0-181248 GCA_004027595.1 Dinomys branickii
CCAGTGCAAATTCCCTACTATCTTCTCTATAATTTGGTATTTCCTTTAATGTTTTTGTGTTAACTAATGTGAAGATAACTATGTAATACAACATCCAGTTCTAATTCCCTACTATATTCTGTATAACTTTGTATTTTCTGTATTGTTTATGGCTTTTTTGGTTCATATATCTCCATTCTTTTGTCTTTAAAATAAAATTTAAAAAATAATAATAATATAGGAGTGCCATGTATACGCCAATATGGATAGATCTCAAAAACAACTGTGAATGGAAAACACGTATTATAGAATCAGATGTATAGGATGATACCATTTGAGTGAAAAATTTCACACCATAAGACAATATTTAAAAGTACACTTAATTTAGATAACATAAATCAAAAGGTTTAATATATTTTGATGTACAAGTTAAATGTTGCCAGGTGTGGTGGCTGTAATGGGAGGCTGAGGCAGGAAGATGGCTGTAAATTCAAGGCCAGCCTCAGCTGCGTGGTGAGTTCAAGGTCAACCTAAACTGCATAGGAAGACTTTGTCTCAAAAAAAAAAAAAGTTAAATGTTAACCATTTTTCATATTTTTTTGATTAGTTAGCACTGACAAATTGACTTCACACAGTTAGAAAAATCTACCAGGTCACCAATAGCCCATTATCCCCTGTTTGGCTTTGAGACATAAAGTATGTTAAATATCTTACATATGTTCAGAGGATTTTATAGTATTAAGGAGGGAGAGATTAAAGAGATGCTGCAGAGATAGTTGATGGCAATCTTTACTTATTTTAATTTTACTTTATAATTTGCATGCCATCAGGAAGGCTTCTACAAAGTCACTATGGCCCTTTACTATGATCAGAGAATCACTGCCCACAGCTCCAACCGTTACAGCAGCCCTGAGCAGCCATCCCAGCTAGCAGCACATTCTGCCCACACACACTATGCCCTCTGCAAATCAAGTAACCTGGTTTTTAAAGTGGATAGTTGCTCTTAAAAAGAATACAGAACAGACCATTTGGTTGTTTGGCTGTTTCTGCTGTTCCAGGCTTCTGTAGAGGCTCTCTCTGGCTGTGCCCTGCTCTGCCAACCGACTTGGAAGCCGCATCACCTTCCAGCCTGGGGATGAATGTTGGGGACATGGGGTGGGGGGCTGCAGGACTAAAAGTCAGGCAGGGAGGAAAATGGAGCACTTGACAGTAGGCCAGAGATGACCAGAGTGAGACTCGGCAGAGGAGACAACAGTGACTGCTGGCCCTAAGGAAATGTTAGTACAAATCGCGTCACACGCAGCAGCCCCCACCTGCAGGAGAAAGCCACGGTTCCCCAGACCGGCCATGGAACTGACACGCAGCTGTGGAGACAGAGGAGGTTAATGACTCTGCCCCAGTCTGGCCACTCAGCATGGAGCTGACAACTTTAAGCTTCCGGCCAATACCCACATGTTTCTGTAATTCAGACTACCTCTAAAAAAATCTCACAAAGCCCCAGTTAAAAAAAAATCAGGTTTATTACACTTGCTTGCTTATTCAAGAAGGACACCAGTTGGTAAACATTTTTCTCAGTACTGGGGATTGAACTCAGGGTCTTCACACTGAACTACACCCCCAGCCTTTTATTTCTTACTGAGACGTAGTCTTGCTAAATTGTCAAGTTGCCCAGGGTAGGCTCAAACTTGTGATCCTACTGCCTCAGCCTCATGCAATGCTGGGATTACAGGTGTGAGCCACTATCCCAGTTCTAACTTTTTAAAATACAGCAAGACAAAATAAAATCCACTGAAAGCTTTTTATTTAAACAAATACAGAAGATAATTTATTCCTCCAAGTCACATGAAAAAGCAACGAGCCAGGCATCTGTGCAGAAACTTCCCATATCCCCTCATGTCCTATCACTCTGTCTCCTACTCCATCTTCTGGTCCTGACTAGATCTTCAATTATTCCCAGAATAGATGAAATTTTAAATCTGCATCGGCTCTTAACATCTGCTCAATCTTAACTATACAGGAACAAAAGCAAAATTGTTATACATCACCTGCCAATAAGATTATAATTTAAATCAGACTCAAAGGTAGATGGGAAGAGAAGCCATGATTTTCCCTGGTCAATACAAACATCGGCAATATGACATAAGTCGGAGGTGAGCTGGTTACTGCTAGGTATGCTAAGCCTCCCTCCACATGCACTGAAATACTCTACAATTCCGATTTTGAAAGTCCCCAACTGTAGAATGTATCTTACGCTCTGAAAGAAGCTGGGGGACCTTATCAAAATCAATTTCTCATACATTACACTGATCCAGCTAACAACTAATCTGTGCTTTGGGTTCAGTAATTTGAATCAATCTTCAGAATCATGTTATTTAGACAAGCTGATCAGTGTCATATGAAATGAGAAACTCCTAATCAAAACAACCCTGTTTTATGAAAATCTCCGTATTAAAATTTTTCACCCCTGAAAAACGAACTGTCTGAAAAGGTGGTAGGCAAAGGATGATCCAAGGTGAGGTGGCACCAGCGCACTACAGAAGCCTGGTAGAAATGCAAACCCCAGGCTTCACCCTGGCCAGGCAAGCTGAGCCTGGAACTCTAGAAGCAGAAGCCAGACCTGGGGATCCGCTTCAGCTCTGCCTCCACCCGAATCTCACGCGCTCCAGGTGACGATGTTAAGGACAGCAATGATCCTGGAACGTGGGGACAAGCGTACTGAAGACCTATGATACATAATAGAGTTTTCCAAATTCCATGTTTGCAGAGAAACAAAAAATTTTACAGTCGGCCCTATGTTCCCCTCCCCTCCTTCCTTAGTCCTGAGTGAATGAGGGCAGTAACACTCACCCGTGCATGTAGTCAGCGGCTTGTTAGTTTGTGTCTATTTATGCTGTGGTTCAGAAATATTTGCACATCACACCAGAGCCTGGGTTTACACTTGGGAGCCTGAGCCTTTTGTAAGTGTGGAGAGTAAATTCAGAATCAAAATGTCTTGAAGAAATAGAGTTTTCTAGGAATCTTGCCAGTCCTTTTTCTCAGGGTGACCTTAACTTTTAGACATGAGGAATACTTCTCTTTCCTGATTAATATTTCTCAGGCTGATGAGCATGCTTTGTTCATGCAGACATCAGGACAAGCTGACCTCTGACACCTGTGCTATCCGGATCACTAGAGCTGGACGCCCTGGCAAACGGGTCACCAGTACAGCAGGCAGTCATGCTTTCTGCTCCCCCAGCTTCCCCACGAAAACTCTGGGCCAAGGCACCCTGAATATTAGCGTCTGTCTTTTCAGTAACACAGAAAATGATACATAGCTGATTCAGAATGTCAGCGGCCCCCTCCCCAGCTCAGACTTACTTCTGGGTCTTCAGAATCAAATTAGGACACTATCAGGCACCTATTTGTGCAAATGTTCATTTCAAGTGTATTTAAATGTCTGCGCGTCTTGCTGCTCCTCATCACACCAAGCAGCGCCGCTTCCCAGCGTAATCACGGTAATGAATAAACATGGGGTGCTTACAAAGGATTCAGGGACCAAAAACCTGATCAATTGTTAATTCTGTAAAGTGACAAAAACGTGCCTTCCTCTGCAGCACCTCCATCCAGCTGTGTTTTTGAAGGAAAGGAGGCCCCTGTCCTCGGCCTGCTGTCGCTAGAAAGCAAGAATGCAGTCCCCACGCGGGTCCTACCCAAGGGTTACCTTGATCTCATCTCAACCCACACATCCTCCCGCCCCCAAAGACAAGCAAAACTTGTCATGGGATTTAGAAAAGCAGGGGCTGCAAGGCTGCTAATTGCCAGAGGATTCCAGGCAGCACTAATAGGAACAGTCTAAATAGCCATCATGTATATTGACTGGCTTCTTATTATTTGGATAAAATACCAATTTTGCAATAAACATGTGATCCACAAACATTCCAAATCTCAATCAAATTCCTCTGTGCAGCAGGATGAGAAGTTGTAGTTTCTCCCGAGATAAACACGTTCATTATTTATCTCCACCCCCCAGCCCTACCTGGGCCTGTCCTCCCCAGCAGCAGTTTGGGCAGCCTCTCGATGTGAGTGAATGATCTCCTAAGAGTGCTGCCTCTAAACCACTTTGCCTAGGCTCCAATCTTAGCCCTGCCACAGTCCACCAGGGTGACACCATCCCTCGTTTTCCTCAAGCACAGAAGGGAGGCGATAATTATGTTTACCCTGTAGGACCTGGGGGAGGGGGGATATGAGACAGCGTATAAATGTGATTAGTGTGAAATGGTGTGGCCACCATGGGAAGCAGCACAGTGGCCCCTAAAAAAACTAAACACAAAAACTCCAGTGCTAGGTATACACCAACAGAACTAAGAGCAAAGACACAAACAGATTTGCACACACATTCATAACAGCATGATTGGCAACAGCCACAGGGTAGGAACAACCCAACTTTCTATTGACTGACTGACAAAATGTGGTATAGACATATACAATGGAGTATTGGCCTTAAAAGGAAATTCTGACACATGCTACCACACACATGAACCCTGAAGACATTACGCTAAACAAAGTATGACAGGCACAAAAGAACAAGTATTGTGTGACTCCACTTACGGGAGACACCAAGAGCAGTGGAATGCAGAGATGGGAAGCAGGGTGATGGATACCAACGGAGGAGAGGAGGAAGAGATGGGCACCAGAGTGCAATGATACGCTTCAGCAATGCGACATGAAAAGAGTTCTGTGGGTGGCTACAGATCATAGTAGCCCAACAGTGTCAATGTACATAATGCTACCGAAATGTATACGTAAGACTGGTGAAAATGGTAAATTTTGTGTTATTCCACCAAAACTTTTTTGGAAGTTTATCAAAACTTTAAAGAAGTACTTAGTGCATTGCCAGGCAACATTCTTATTTAGCAAATTTTAGCTATTGTTGCTACCATAATTTTCTGAAAGTTTAATAAGGCAAATAGGTAATAAACACCCACAAACATTCCCTAATGTAAAAACGGCAAATACTCAAAGAAAATGCACAGGAAGGACACAGTTTGACTCCTTCCCCATCCTCCCTGGCCCCCACCCCTGCTGGTAGTTACTCCAATGTTGAAATGGTAACAGTCAGTTTCCTGAATCCCCTCCACTGCACATCCACTCCTGAGTTTTGAGGTGGGGGGAATTCAGCACACAGGAAGATGAGATCAGTACCAAGGGACAGACTCACAGCCCTCCTCCTGCTTGTTCAGTGCAGCTCTGTGCTTCAGGGCAGACCCCACGGCTTGCAAAGAGCAAGACAGAATGCCAAGAAGATGCGCGGCTTTCATCCCGGGAGGACCGGGCCCATGGTAACCAATTTTATGGCTCTTTTGATTTGTGTGTCTATGTATATTTGCATGTGTGTGTGAGCGTGTACACATGTGGGTGTGTTTTTTTTTTTTTTTTTTTGCGGTACTGGGGATTGAACTCAGGGCCCTGCGCTTGCTAGGCAGGCGCTTATTCCACTGAGCTATATCCCCAGCCCCCACATGTGGGTGTGGGAGAGAGAAGGAACTAACACAAAAACAGAGGAAGAAAGCTGCATCTCGGATCTGAAGCCGCGTTGCATAATCAGTTCTGAAAGCAGAGAAGAGATAACAGATGTTTACATTACAATCTGGCTGCTACTGGAAGAGCTGCCAGATGACTTCAATAGTACCAAAGATTACAGCCCCGGTGATCTGTCACCCTCGCTGATACATGCAGAAAATAACTCACCCCAATAATCTTTTTCTTGGATGCCTTTAATTAAACACCCTACTGTACAAAGTATGCTTTTCCGACTTTTTTTCTGGGGAAAATTGAATCCAGGGCCTCAAGTGTGCTAGGCATACTAAACACATCCTCAGATCTTATTTAAAATCTTAAATTAGACAGGTATCAGTCAAAGAAAAAAGAATTGAAAGACTTATTCTAATACCAAAAGAGGAATTTTGTGTTTGTTAACAGGAACACAATCCATTACAAAGAAATTCTCAAATCCCTTTTAAATTCTAGGTGTTTTATACTGGCATTAAGAAGAATTGTTGGGGCTGGGGATGTGGCTCAGTGGTAGAGTTCTTGCCTTGGATGCACAGAGCCCTAGGTTCAATCTCCGGCACCATCAAAAAAAAAAGAATTCTTAAATAGAATAACATACAGTCATGAAAAAGATGGCATGGAGCTCTCTTGGCTGACGCTTGATCCTTCCTCAGATGAACCCAGAGCACATCTTGGTGCCACATGATCACCTGCTCACGGCTCTGCTGCACAGGAGGCCCATGGTCCAGCTGCCCACAGGCACTGGCCTCTTTCCCTAGCTTGTCAAAGTCCCCCCAGTGGGCCTTTGCTGAATCAACCAAGGACGATAAAGATTACGTGGTGGATGACCCCTTTTATCTAAAATGACTAGGTCTAAATATCTACATGTGTATAAAAGCAGAGGGAGGAAAATGGAAATAGATTTATCAAAACAGGAATAGAAAATGTCTCTGGGTGGTACAATTAGATGGGCTTTTTACTTTCCTGATCACCTACAGTATTTGGATTTTCTGGCATGACTATGTATTATCTTTATAAATTAAGAAATCTTCAAAGCAGAAGGTCGAGTGACTGACAAAAAGCATGGCTTGTACAGGAAGAGCCCTGGGTTTGCTGCTAAAAATAAAACATTGGGGACACTGGAAAAGCCATTTCAATACTCTGGGCCTAACAAGAAGCACTATAACAGTGTTTCTCAACCACAGACTTCCTCCTATTTTGGCCCAAATAATTCTCGGTTGTGGGAGTTGTCCTAAGCATCACAGGGCATTTAGCAGCATCCCCAGCCACTACCCACTGCAGGTTCCTCTCACCCTCGCCAAGCCAAGCACAACGCCAAGCGTCCTCTGCGGAGCAGACTTACCCCCACTGAGAAACACTGCCCGCCATGGTCGTTCAGCTTGCTCCTTGCTAGAAATCTCCTCTGCTTCAGTTTAGAAGCTGTAAAGCCTGAGGTTTACAGCCTCGATGGCTCACAGGTAAGCCACTATGATATGCAAAGGGCCCATCAATATTGTCATGAATGATTAGACAAAATGACAGGAAAAAGAATAAAATAAAGAAATGAGACCCCGAATCTTCAGAGAGAACTTTAGGAACTGCAGCACAGATAGGAAGCTATGAGTGTCCAGGCAGACAAAACAATCATTAAAAAACTAATAATAATAATCACTGTGCTTCTGACAGTCCCATCCTCAGCTAAGATAACTGAACTGCCGCAGAAACGTTCAATTGCTTGATAGTTTTAAATGAACTTACAGCAGCAACAAACCACATTTTTTATTTAACAAGAAACCTAGTATTTTCTCTTTATTTCATAAGAAACACAAGAAAGGCTTCATATTTTTCTAAATGGATACTATGTTCTTCTAACAATACCACGAGCTCATAAAAGGAAACAAATTACCCGTGCTTTCATTATCTTTTTAAATAGTACACCTTCTTTATATTTGTCATTTTATTAACAAAGACCCCTTAATATGTGATTCTACCATACTTCTGAATTAAAATTATTTATGCTCATGCTAATGGCTTGCTACTGGAAGATCCTGGCATCTTTCTAATTAAAATGAGTGACTAAAAAGATTCAACGTTATTTTAAATTTATCGTTCTTTGGAAAGGAAGAAAGGGAAAAAGAAAAAAATATATATCCACAAAATAGTTAAGATAGTTATACAGCTAGTTTCTCTGAGTTCATTAAAAGAAAGATTTGTGCTAATATTCTCTGGACAAGATACCTTGCCTACATCTCCTACTCTGAATAACTACTCCTAAGACAACAATACACAACATATCAAGTATTGTAGCTGTCCTACTAACCTGTTCGGAAACTCGGTTTCATTCTTATGTTTATATTTTTTCTCTTTAAAATTAAAAAATAAAATAAATAAATACTCCGTAGTTCACCCATATAGAAAAGCATCCATTAACCAGAATGTTTCATTAACACCACATCCTACACCTGGCACACGCTAAGTGTTCCACAGGTCTTGAATGATTATCATTGTCTGCAAACATGCTGGAAAATAGTTTTACTCCACATTATTAGTATGGGTTTTTTACAGCAACTAATAGCCACAAAGAATGAAGGAGGAGACTGCTGCACAATAAATTGAACAACCTGAGTTCTCTTTCATGAGTACCCTTTAAATCAACACCTACAATGGCTTCAATATAATTTTAACATCCGTGTCTTTCCATGTGTCCAAAGGTCCCCACTGAGTCACCTTAGCCAGCCCACTGCCACAGCCAGCTCCCTCTAAACCTCTTCTCAGGAACTGCAGGGACTATGGCAGCCACTAGCCAGGAACCCGAGGTAAGTGCTGTGCGAAGCTGACAAGTCCTCCAGCTGGGTCCAACCAGGAGAATGTCCCAGCCACTGGAGCCTTCACGCACAAGAAGCCACTGGCCCTGGCCTGCAGACTCTGCTCTGAGAAGCGACCAATATCTCACAAGTAGTTCCCTCCAGAGTTCTCCTGGAAAGGGCACCGGGCTAAAAATTCAGACTCCAAAATTCGAATCCCAGTTCTCTTTTCTCCTTTCTCTTGTCCTTCTCTCCCTGCACCTCAATACTGAATAGCATTGAACCCAGGGTCTTCCCACTGAACTACATCCCCAACCCTTTTTTAACCATTTTGAGACAGGGTCTCATTAAGTCACCAAGCAGGCCAGGCTGGGCTTGAACTTGCAGTCCTCCTGCCTCAGCTCCCCACAGTACTGGGATGTAGGCATTCCTTTTACAACACAGGAGATTCAAGTCACAAAACCTCCCACCCTGATATCCTAGAAAGGGAACTCAGAGGTACTTTCCAGATTTAAAATTCTTCAAGTCTTCAAGTCTTTCCCCAGAATGCATAATTTAGTTTTTGTTAAGAGAGAGCACACAGACGCCCTTTGGACTGACGTAATGGAACAAAATGGATCAAACTGGAATGGTGAAAGTAAAACTGGAAGTTATTTTTTTTAAACAGATATCAAAGCTGGGGCTGAGGATTGTTGCGAGCTCGAGGCCAGCCTGAACTGTATAGTGAGACATCAAACAGATGGGGAGGCAAAGTTAGTTTCATGCCAGAGATCACCAAGTAGGCTGCTACAAACTGCAACTCCACAGGACAGCTTAAGTGTCCATCTGTAGGTCAGAACTGCCTTGACTTCTGGAATGGGCTGGTTAAAGTAGCAAATAATAAATAAAATAAATAATTACGATGTGATTAATGAGACCAAGTCACTTCCCACTCCCTTTATGGACACTGTTGCCTGCCCTCCACCTGAACCCTGAATCTTCCTAAAGAAAGACAAATTACACTGCATGATCCTCCAGTCAGTTATGATTGTCTTTAGGACTTAAAGTCATCTTGCTAATCCTGGCTGATTTGTAGCTAACAGCTGAGGAAGCGAACATGTGTATACAAACAAAGTAGTCTATCACCCACGTGTTCTATCCACCTCCGTCCCTCCCCTCACAAAGAACCACGGGGGTAGTTCATTTATTATGGTGATGCCTCCTCCTATCTATAAAGAAATAGAGCCAGACCCAGGGTGCAAAGCTCCCAAAGAGGAAGAAAGGATAAGAGAAAAACTGTACTTATGCAAATTCTATAGAGATCTATAAAGCTGCGATCTTAGAATTTCATTATTAAGCTAAGCTTCTTACTATAGAAATCCCCCAAACTCTCCAACTGGGCAGCTAATTGAGTTACAAAGTGCCAAAAAGACTTTCCTCTCTCCCTCATCCATCACAGGCAATATAGAATCCCTTGCTCAATGTGATAATGTGACTTTTGTCGATGCATGTTCAAATCAGATAGAGGATTGGCTGGTGATGATGTCATACCCATGGGTTAATCCCCAGTGAATGCAGTTTTAATATCATATGCTCCACACATCACTTACATAACAAAGTATTATACTAACTGTAACAACAAATGAGAGGTGCAGATAAAAGTAGCTGTTAGGGAAAGGCTATGTGCCACTGAAAAGTAGGTGGGGGGACAAAGGATGATTGTCTTCTTAACTAAGCAGAACTAGGTCATCAAACAATGTGTATTTTTAAAAAGATCAGAAAATAAATATTGAAATTCAAGTGACCTAGAACAATCCAGTGCTAGAAATATGAGAAAGGTTGCCTGCAAAGAAGAATACCCAATATAATTACAGGTGGCTTTGGTGAGTGGGGAGGAAGAAGCCATTCAAAAACAGGTACACTGGTAGCCTCTGCTTTTCTGAGGACAACTTTCTTATGTCTAGCAGGGCAAAACTGGCCAAGTCAAGTCACAACTTAAAGTCTTATAATAAATCTTAAAGCACCAGAGGGTAGTTAGATGGTACCAAGAGAAGATAGCAAGAACAATGAGAGATAATAGGAAGAATCCCTTGCAATGCTATGAAGAAAGCTTTCTGCATAAATAAGCACTGTTAACTCACATGGTCATTTGGGGAGGACACAAGTCATCGTTCATCATAATGTTTCTGAAAACTGCTCTCACACGGCCTTATTAAGGTCTGCATTTCCAATCCAAAGGAAGTGTTGGGCTGGCACACTTATTTATGACCATAAACTTAGCAGAAATGCTTCTCACCATAAAAGCCACAGTGAGCTGTTGAAGAATTCTTCACATCATTCGTCTCAAATGACCGAGTGGAAAACAGCAATTGTGTAGCCAAAAGGATGCTCTAAACAATTTTAGCCTTTTTTAAAGTCCAAGCTCTGCTGCAAAGCTTAGCCATTACTGTGTGTAAGTTTGGGGTCTTCATCTGCAGCTGGGGGCCTCCAGCTGCTGTTAGCAATCCCTGTTCCAAGGATATTAGAGAAAGAACCAGACTAAGGCTTGGAAGACGACCGTCCCCACACACAGGACCGCCTGTCACATCACATCAACCTCGCTGTCTTGGAGGGAAGGCCATTGAAAGATAAAAAAGCAAAAGAGTGTAAGGATAAGCACACTTCCTCAGGGGAGGTCCTTCAATCCGGGTGGGGGAGAGGAGCTCATGCAGAGCTCTCAGTCACCAATCTGTGCGTACGCATATTGCTGCGAAGTTGCTTCACAGTTTGGCTCTCAGCGGGGCCTGTGGAACCCCCAAACGATGGTGACACTGATGTAACAGTAAATGCACGAGCGGCCCCGCGTCCAACCTGGGCCGCCGCCCAAGCGCGCGATATCAAGCTGCCCATTTCCAAACTCCCCCTTGCTCAGTTTAAAGATGCCTTCCCTTCTAGGAGGACTACCAGAGCAAACGAGGCAAGGAAAAAGGGGCAAAGAATGACTCAGAGAACGCCGCTGGGTGGGCAGATCCAGGATGCCTCCTCGCGCGGGAAGCGGTGGAACTTCAGGTCCGCTCCAGTGTCCCCCTGCGTGGGGAGCTTGGCGCTCCCGAGCGCTCGCTGCGCTCTCCTTCCAGACACCGCAACCGGGCGGCTCGGGCAGGCAGGGGACTGACCTGCTTCCTTCTGCTGGCTGCAACAGGGATCTCCGCTCAGCTCCGAGGGATAAAGCCCCCAAGGCCAGCTTGTCCACAGCTAGCGCACAGGCAGAGTCCGCCCCGCGTCCCCACGCACCAGTCCGTCAAGTGGCCACCCCCGCACGGGACAACGCCCCAGAGGACCTGAATCCCGAAATGAGAAGGGGCTGCGCCCCACCCCAGCTACGTATCCTCACTTCGAGAGCCGCTTCCAACTTTGAGATGCAAGCCGACAACGTAGGAGCCACCCTGCCTCCCAAGTCGCCGGCACGAGCGCGCTCGCTCCGAGCCGAGTTGCACTGGTACCAGCCCGACAGGCAGCTGGTGCCCAAGGGGCATCGCTCGCTCTCAGAGTCCAGGGCCACCCCACCCCTTCAGCCCGCCCCCTCCTCCCCCGTCCACTCCTTCGACTAGAGCCCGTGGCCAAGCCAGACCTGCGCGTCCAGGGCGAGCCGCCGCGATCACACCGGAGCCGAGGACGCTCAGTGCGCCGCCCGCCCGCCCGCGTCCGGGGAACGGGCCATCGCCGCCGCCTCCAGGCCGAGGCACAGAAAGTTCCTGCGTCTCCCAGAGCGAGGCCCGGAGCCGCGGCGCGGGAAGCAGCGCCGCGGGGCTGCAGCTGCGGGACGCTCGTCTGCAGTGAGCCGCGAGCCCAGCTGTGCGCCCCGTCCGGGTGGCCAGCGGCTCGCAGGCAGCCGGAGCCCCGAGAGCGCTCCCGCCGGGAGGGGCCGGCGGCTGGGCCGCACTGATTGGCCTGGCCGGCCCTGCCCGCGCCCCGCGAGCCCGCAGTCCACGTGGGCCGTGGCCGCCTCCCGCACCCGGCCCTGCGCTCGCCCCGCCCCTCGGCCCGCGCGCCTCTCCCGAGCGCCTCGCAGTGGCCGCCGCTCCGCAGGTGACCGCACCGGTACCGGTTCTGTGAAGACCAGAGCCCGCCCTGAGCACCGCAGCAGGGAGAGGAATGTAGGGTGGGCTCCCACTTGGAAGCATTCCCTCGGCGGGACCCAAAGCACCCGAGCCTGGCACGGGCGTAAGGACTCCGGCTTTGTGTGTAATTCGCTCGCCTGGGAGAGGAGAACTCGGCGCACAAGTCAATAATGCAAACACGTTTCTTCCCTTAAAAATGCTAATGCGACTGAGATGTCTTTGACCCCCTCTCACCGCACCACTCAGCCGAGCAAATTCCCCTCCCCTCCTCTTCCCTCCCCTGTCCTGAAGGGAAAGGTAACGTCGCTAACAGCGCCGCTTAGGTATTCTGCTTACAAAGAGGGCTTTATGTGAACTCTTATTTTACGGATGAGAAAACAGGGGCACAGAGAGATTCAACAACTTAGCGAGGGTTGAGAAGTTAATTAGGGCGAACGCTTCTGTCTGAACAGGGGACCTATCGTTGCAGAATCATTGCTCTTCCGTGTTCAATGCCTGGGCCAGCAGAGACATCGCCTGAGACCATGTGAGAATGTCAGACTTTCAGGCCTCAAAACCTGACTCCTCGTTTAAACCAGATCCCCAACTAGTCAGTACGTGCACAGAGGTGGACAAGCATTGCTCTGTAACACTGCACTCTCCTGGTTTGGTTTGTAAACCTCAGAGGCTGTTACTCTGTTGACATCAAAGCGCATGCCATCCTGCCCAGGTTCACCCCATCCTGCCCAGGTTCGCCCCATCCTGCCCAGGTTCGCCCCGATGTGTATTTACCCTTTTCTGGTCCTATTGCCTGAATGAAATTAACCTAGGGAACCACTGCTCCCTCTTTCCCCAAGCCTTTGGGTCACAGACACATGACACATTATTATCTCGCTGATTGTTAGACGTTTTTGGTCTTTTACTCTTTTATTATCAAAGTTGGAGCTTTGCAATCAAAGACCGTCCTGTTATCAGGTCATCGCCAGTCCGAGAGGGAACTCAAGCATCAGAGACAGCAGCTCCATCTCTGATGAGCTCTTTAAAGACTAAGTGCTGAAATCCCGTGCAGGACAGGAGGAGATCCAAACTGGAAACTAATGCCAGGAGATTGAAGACCGTTCCTCATTTACTTACCAAAATGCAGGGCCTACTCTGTGTCGGGCATGGTGACAGGTGCTGAGACAGACAGAAGTAAATGTTACAGTACAAATTCCTGCCAGTGGGGAGACCAACAATTAACATAAGTAAATTACAGAGGGGAGCAGGAGGTGGTGTTAAAAAGAGAAACAAAAGACCCAGCTACTTCCCTTTTAGGCATCTTCTCAAAAGAGTTATAAACATCACCACAGTGATACATGCACACCCATGTTGATAGCAGCACAATCTACAGCAGCTATATCTTGGACATACGCCATCAACAGATGAATGGCCTCAGAGAAGGTGGCATTTACACAGGACGGAGCACGACTCTGCCATAAAGATGAGCTTGAGGCATCTGTGGGAAACTGGAGGCACCTTGAGACCATCACGCTGTGGGGAGTGAACCAGACACATGAGCTTGAGCATCTCGTGGTTTTCCTTATATGGAAAAGTTCACAGGAAAAGAGGGGGACAGTTATTGTATGTTAAGTATGTTTCTACTGTCGGTTTCTAGTCTCACCCCAGTAAGGGGTGAGAGAGGACTTCGCAGGATTTCCATTTCTTTCGATATGTTAAGTTCTTTACTGTTGCTATGAGCATAGCCTATGTTGAATCTTTAAACATGGACAACCCACTCAGGTCTCCTGTCTCTCCGGAGCTATTCCTAGTCCCCAGTAAATTTTCCCACTCTTCAGAAGAAACACGAGAATAGGAAAATTAATGAACATAGAGAGTAGCTCAGTGATTGCCCATGGGAGGCGGAGGTTAGGAGGTGATAATTAGTGGGTAGAGGGGCTTGTTTTAGAATAATAAAAATAATCTAAATTTGATCGTGGTTATGGTTGTATAACTTTGTCAGTGGGCTAAAATCTACTGAATATTACACTTTAAGCTTGAAAATTGTGTGGTATGCAAATCCTAGTTCGGATAAAACTGTTATTTTAATCTTTTCTCAAGTGAAGACATTACAGCTTAAGGAACTAGAGGCAGCGGCAATGTGTGAATGAGTTCAAAAAGCCCGTGCTGCCTCCAGACCCCACCAAGATGAGTGCTGAAGCAGGTGTGCCCTACACACCCACAGCACATGCACCGACGTTGACGATGGATTGGTTGCAGACAGAGAAGATGCTTGTGAAGGGCTCAGCATCAGGACTGCAGCCTTACAGGCAGGGTTGTGTCTGCATTTAACGTAAATGAAAATGCACAGGAAATGGTTCGTGAGAACGTAGGGGAGATGGGGTTAGCAGAGGCTGCCATGGTTCTCTGTGACGTGTGCTCGGTAAATGTAGTTAACGTGAATAAGAAATTGTTCTCTTAAAAATATGAAAACATTAAAATAAACATGTCAAAAAATTTTTAGGGCTGGGAATATAGCTCAGTGGCACAAGCACCTGCCTGGCAAATGCAAAGTCCTGAGTTTGATTCCCAGTCAAAAAAAATAATATATATATATATATATATATATTTTTTTTTTTTTTTTTTAACGAAGACATATATATACCTATATTTTCTTTAATGAAAGAAAAATGTGGAGAACAGGAGGTGGGTACTGGGGAAGCTGCAATCTTAAAAATAGCATCAGTTCCCTCTGAGAAGGTAATATTTGAACAAAGACTAGGAAGAGGGAAGGGGCAAGTCACACAAAGAACAAGTCTATATTACCGATTACACCGGCATCGGAGTATGTGTACATGTAGGCCCCGGCTTTCTTATCTTCTAAGTTTCCCTAAACTGAAGTTTTCTCATCTTGGCAAAGAAAAATCATAAACAACTTTCTGTAACTCGGTCTAATATCCTATTCTCCCATTCTGGATTTGCTGTACTATCAGGGGTTCAGCTGTGTCCCCCTGAAGCTCACATGTTGAAGTCCTAAACCCCAGTAACACAGAATGTGACATATTGGGATCTAGGGTCTGAACAGAGGTAATGAAGTTGAAATGAAGCCATTAGGATGGGCCATATCCAGTGTGACTGGAGTCAGACATGCGCATAAGAAGAGCATGTGAACAGGTCCTGGTGATGTGTCCTAAGCCACAGAAAATCAGGGAGGTCCCACAAAACCATGAGAGGCTTGAAACTGATTCCCTCTCACAGGTCTCAGAAGGAACCAACTCCGCCGGCCCCTTATTCACAGATGCCTTCCCTCCAGAACTGGGAGACTAACTTGCCAGTGTTAAAGACACCCAGTGTGTGGTGCTGTGTTATGGCTGCCCCGGCAAACTCATACAAGTGTGTCTGTGCAGCAAGATGAGACGGGAAGGCATTTGTACATTTGCCATGACCTGATGTCTTTCCGGCCACAGCAAGAAACCAGAATGACCTGATGGTCCATTTATTTATTTTCTTATGTAAGAACCAGTGCAGGTCACACAAACGGAGCTTTGCGCACGCACACATTCACAGGAGAGCCCTGACATGCTTCTGTATTTGTAGGTAGCCACACCATGTGACTGAGATGTTGTGTTTATTCTTCTCACTTATGTAACATCCAGAACACTACTGGACATGCCCTGGTGCTTAACCAACACACTGGTGACTGTGCCTGGAGGGAACAATCTGGCTCTCTGAGCCCTACTTATTAATCTTATTAAGCCAAGCTTCAGTTTTATAATTTCGCAGTGCTCATGTACTTTGAGTGTAATTTTTCCTTGAGGAGGCTAGTAAGAATAATAGCTAATGTGAATTGGAGGCTTGTGTGCGACTTTCTATTCCAAATGCTTCATGTGAGTTATCATGTGCATAACTCTACAGGATACGTCCTTTTATTATCACCTCCATTCTGCAGATGAGCAAACTGAGGCACAAAAGAGGTTAATAGTGTGTGCATGGTCAAAACCACTATTAAATAGCTAACTTATGCCTTGAGCCAGTTTCTTTGACAGTGAAGACTCTGCCAGGGCGGGTAAGCAGGAACAAATAAAGAAGCACAGAGAATGCAGAAGGCGCTTGTCTGTTCTTTTGCATTTGTCTTTGAAATGTTCAAAGTGGGGGCTGGGGATATAGCTCAGTGGAATAAGTGCTTGCCTGGCAAGCACAAGGTCCTGAGTTCAATCCCTAGTATTGCAAAAAAAAAAAAAAAAAGAAAAAGAAAAAGAAATATTCAAAGTGCCATTTTCTTACATCTTGTTATTTACCCCAGCCCTCTAGCTGTCAAGACTGCTTTTCTAGCTGAATCTTTCCTGTGCTTTCTCTTGATTTAAGCTGGGACCTGTGAGGACTTTGATAAATGAAACAACTGATATACTTTTGTTTTTAGCCTATGTGTTCTTCAGCATCCTCTAAGGAAGTGGGAATCAGGCTTCTTAGGGCTCAGCCTAATTTGACATATATCTGTGTTTCATACATTGACAGCTTCCCTTACTCAAATAGTAGGGAAGAAGTAGCACCCCCTCATCTGTTAGCACCATAAGCAGCATGCAGTGCCAACTCCACCCCTCTTTACCCAGATGCTAACAGACCCTCCTGCCTGAGAATGAACACTGAAAACAGCTTCAGTTGCTCTCTGTACCTCACTTTCTAATCTTGTGGCTTCCCCGCAGCGCTGGTCAGGGCAAAAGCCCATGGACTTGCAATGGTAAGGAGATACGAGGGTGCTCTTGTTGGATGCTGGATTGCCCCACCTTTCTCAGGAAGTGGGCGGCTATTTCAGCTGTTAAATGACTTCCTGCCCTGGACGACTCGGTCAGGCTTGTTTCAGACTTCTGGAACTCAGACAAAGTGTCTGGCTTGTTCGCTTTGGAAAGCTCAGGTGGGTTTTACTATCTTTCCCTTTGCTGACCACAACTGCTTCAATATTTTATGTTCTGGAAAAGAACAGCACTTCAGGGCAAATTAGCGTAAGAGGGATTTATGCAACCACAGTGGGGAGAGTGCGTTTTTAGAGATAACACAAGAACTGTTTCAGAGCGATGCAAGCTAGGTTCCCAGCAGGACTAGCCCCAATAGGATCATCAAAGAAATGATGGGTTGTTTTGGTACCCTCCTTCCTCCCATTCCTCTATCCCACCCGACAGCTCCCAGTGTGGTCACATAGTGCTCAGCTACACAGAAGGTGGGTGTTATCATTCATTCCTGCATTCTTTCATTGATCCTTTTACTAATTCATCTAAAATTTCTGCTTACCAAAGTATATTTGTACACCCAAATTATAGCAGCGTGATTTGCAATAGCTGAAAGTGGAAACAACCAACTTATTTCAACAAACAAATGGATAAATGAAATGTGTCATATATGTTGTTATATTTTTCCACAATAGAATATTATCTACCTTTAAAGAAGAAGGAAATTTTCACACATTCTCCAACATGGATGAATCATAAACACTATCCTAGTTTCTTTTCTCATTGCTGAGGCAAAGTACCAACACCCAAAGTTAAAGAAGGACAGGTTTATTTGGCTTCCAGTTTGTAGAGGTTTCAACTCATACTTAGCTGGCTCCAAGGCAGGGTGGCATGGTAGAGGGGCATGGCATGGCAGAGGAGAAATAGTTCATGGCAGGCAGAAGGCAGCAAGGCAGCAAGGCAGCAAGCAGCAAGTGACAAACAATAAGTAATGACCCTGTTTCTGTCCTTTATATCTTATCCAGGCTACCACTCGCACCCAGCACGGGACACCGTTAATACTAGCATTGCACTATGAATCAACCCCAGCATCTTGTCCTTGATCCCAGCGTCACATGCCCTAGATCCAGCCACCTCTGGAAAACCCCTTCCTATAAACACAGGAGGCTTTAGGAAGGGTGCATCTAGACACAAGCCATAATGAAGATGTTTTGCTAAATGAAATAAACCAACTAGGAAGAACAATAAACACTATCTGAGGTATTGAAAATAGACAGAAACACATGAGGTATTGAAAATAGCCAAATTCATAGAATAGAAAGATGTCATTGCTAGGGCTTGGGGTTAGGGGAAAATGGAATGTTACGGCTTAAGAAGGTAGAAGGTCTCCATATTATAAGAAAAAAAGAGCTCAGGAGATGCACACCTGTGCACCGCAATGTGTTTTTGATGCTGCTCAATGATACACCTAACAATGGGCAGGCATAGTGACGTACGCCTATAATCCTAGCACTCTAGGAGGCTGAAGCAGGAAGATTCCAAGTTTAAGCCCAGCCTGGACAATGAGTGGCTTGAGACCCGATCTTAAAATAAAAAGTAAGAAAAGGGGTACAGTTATAGTTTAGGGCACAGTAAATCAGTTCAACCTCCAGTGCTGCAAAGAAAGAAAAAGAATGTATAGTAAATTGTATGTTAGATGGACTTTTACCACAGCTGGTCATAAGTTTATAATTCTGATTCTACCTAAAATGCCAAATTTTTAGAACTTAGAATGTGAAATATAATTCAGTCAAAAATTATTAGACATATACTAAACATATTTGGGTTAAAAAAAAAGAAAAAAACCTGACTTGGTTTGTGTACTTGACACTGTACTAGGCATTTAGGATGCATTGTGAAAGACAGTCCTAATCCCTGACCTCAAAGAATTTACAAACATGTACTGTAATGACCTAGATGGATTACTTTATTCACTTCATATTTTCTTCTTCACTGGCATACATTAGTGAACACAGTAAATCCAGACCCAACCCCATCGGACTGCCAGTCTACAAGGAAGCAATTGCTTTTCTAACTTCTTTCCTCCGCCAAAGTCCACTGGTCCTCAATGATATCTTCATCTTCTAGATTCTAAGAGGTGACATTACCACGTATGCCAATGTCATCCAGATACAAACTTCTACGATCCCACCAACATTTGTAACATATTTGTGCTGCAACACAAGACACTGTAAAAACACACTATTTTCCAACATGTGGCTTTTATCTGATGCATGAGTTACAAAATGATTTTACCTGAAATACAGAATAATTTTAATGACTGTAATTCCTTTTACTGTACCTTAGGAAAAAGTTGAAAGCAAATGTCAAACCTGTGATTGTATGCATACTGTTATTTAGAATGAAGTTAAGTGTAAAGGGGTTCCCGTTAAAGAAAAATATTAAGACAGCAACAATTTAAGGAAGTGGCAAAATTGCAGAGGGAGGGCACAGTGAAATTCAAAAGGAGGGAACATTTGTAAACACAGGAGTGACTCCACTGGCAAACATGGCTGACGAGAATGAGATTCTAAGGAAAGAGAGTGCTGTCTTCACGTGTCCTCACAGGCTTAATCAGACCACTCCATCCACATCTCTTCCTTTCCAGGTACATGGTCAGCCTCCCCACCGCTTGGCCCAAACGCCTCACACCCACAACATACAAAGGGACGGTTTTACCGTCGTTCATTGTTTCAGATGATTCAGTCCATGTTGACTGCCTCCAAGGCAGGAGCATCGCGGCAGATGGGCGTGGCAGAGCAACGCTGCTTAGTTCATGGAAGCAAAAGCAGAGCGGGGAACAGTGCCAGGGAGGAAGAGGGGAAGAGTGCGATACAGACATCAAGTCGTGCCTCCATCCCTCACCCGGACACTCCTACCAGTGCATTACTCATTCCCTGGAAGACTCCCAAGTTAATCAAGTTGACAATGAAGCTTAACCTTCATGCTCTCTCAGCCGCTCTACTCACAAGTGGTAATGGGTACAGAGCTCTCTCCCATGTCCACTCACTGACCTGCCTTCCCCAGCAGCAACACACTCTACGTGCAACATGTGACAGTTAAATATCTGTGGAACCGGTGAGAATGCCAAGTCTGTATCTTGCAAGGTAATACTGTGACAAAGGAAAAGTAAAACTAGAAACTGTGCTTCCAGTCCTGATCTGTCCTATTTGTCCTACAAGACCTCTAGCACAAAGTTTTGAAGAGAGCCGAAAAATAGAAAATAAAAAAGCAGAAAAATAAACGCTAAATTTCATTCCAATTATTTTTCCATCTGTCCCATTTTAATACATGCAGCAAAAACCATATGCCATTTGACTTTTATTTTTGGACTTGATTTTTTGCCTCTACCTTGGAACATTATTTACTAAAAGGTCATGAATGTTAAAGTGGGATTTAGAAGGCTCCATTTGGACATCTGATATTTGGAATACTCTTGATCAGGGTCTTAGCCACCAGGGAAGCTAAACCTATCAATAGACCTCAAACCCCATGGATTTCAAGATGCAGCATGGGACATTTGCCTGCGTGCCAAACGTCCCCTTCTGAGAGAGCCTACTAGCCAAACACTCTGATTGCAAGTGACAGAAACAACACAAACTGGGGTAGGCAAAAAGGGACAGCTTTCTGTTTATATAACAGGAATATTCCAGAAGTGCAGCTGGCAGAGCATGCATGTGTGGGTATGTCTTCTCACTCTTGGCTGTTTCTTTGTTTGTTTGTTTGTTTGTTTGTTTGTTTGGATTGGCTTCAGTCCATCTTACCAAGAAGAGGTTTCTTCTAAAAGGCAGGAAAGCCATCTTTCGGTGTTCCTAACCCATGTCCTTCCAGCTATATGACTCCAGTGTAACAAGGTTTCTTCTCCAGTTTCAAGTTTTAAAACTCTGGCCCAGTTTGCTTCACGAGCCCATGTCATGCCCAGGCCTGGCAGAGGGGGTGAATGGCAGCCACACCATTATCACATGGTCATGAAGTCCTAAAAAGGGAGCTTCGGACAGCAGTGATTAGCTCCCAAGGGTGTGCCCCACCCGCTGCTCTGCTTGATCAACAAGCCAGGTTCTACTTTATCCAACTGCAGGGCAATATCTAATTATCTGGCCCAGTAGTGTCCATCTACTCAATACCTCCAGTTTTTGTGTTGCCACTGGAGAAGCAACATGAGTTAATCAGGTTTTTCCCCCCTGAAATTTGGCTTCTGAGGATGAATACTCGGGACCTTTGATCTCAATATCATAAAATAGAAACCAGGACCGAAAATCATGAACAATGTGCAATTAAAGATCAGAAGACGGCTACAGAGACTGGAGATCAGAGCGCAGAGAAACATTGACTCTGAGACCAGGTCACTCCTGAGAGAGATTCATGGAGGAGATGACTCAGTTTACTGGGAGTTGCAGCATCTGGAAATTTTTTTGTATGAGTAAATAAGAAATGGCTAATACATGTAGTGCTTTATTCATATCAGCTTATTTTCTGTTTGTAGTAACTCCACTGGGATGTATTTATTCTCTCCATTTTATAGATTAATAAACTGAGGCCCTGAGAACCTCTTTTATGCTCTTTAAAGTGATGCTTCATGCTATAAAGTCTCATCAAAGTACAGAGTGAAGCTGTCCAGGGAAGGGGCATCTGGAGAACTAGCTTCATCTGTGGACACTGAGGGTTTTGCACATCATATACTCATGATGCTCATTGTAAGCACTGACTAGGCCGCAGACTCCCCAGATACCCGGTTAGCATTATTTCTGCCATGCCTGAGAGGCTCTTTCTGAAAGAGATTAGTATTCAAACCTGGATATTAAGTAAAGTGATGGTCTTACCCAATATGACTGGACATTCCCAAGCTTTGAGGGTCTGGCTAGAAAGGCAGAGGGAAACTGAATTGTTTGAGCAGAGACCTGGTTCTTCTCCTGCTCTCAGCATTCCAGGCTCCTAGGCCTTTAGATCCAAACTAGAATCTGCACCATCAGCTACGGGTTGCTCAGGCCTGTGAACTCCACCAATGGCTCCAGCCTGAGCACCGCAGATCATGTGATGTTTTCCCTCTGTGATCTTGTGAGCCAACACTTTATAATGAATCTCATAATGTATGTGAATCCCATTGGGCTTGTTTCTTTAGAGAATCCTAATATAGGACTCTGTCCCTAAAAGAATGATTGTGATCAGAATTGTAGAGTTTAATAACGACTATATTTCTAGGTACAAGGAAATGGAAGCGCCCTCCAGTGGTTTGTCTTTTAGGACCTGGCCAGTTTCCTACCATGTTCACATTGGTTTTCACCCTCACACCATGCCCCATCTGAAAATTTCAAGACACTTTCCCTTTGCCATTTGAATCTCTAAAGAAACCTTGCAAATTAGCACGGGCCTGGAGGGCTAGGCTGAAGATAACGGAAGGGGACCAGGAAAACATCAGAAGTAGGTGTCAAAGAAGCAATGGGGACCCCCTCAAGGCAAAACTTGCACCAGTCTCAGCAAAAAAAGATTCCAAAGTGAGTTGAATTTGTCTTGGTGAATTTAGAACATTTTAACATTTTAATCAGATTCTTAACAAAAGTAAAGCATGATTCATCACCCTAGCACTTTTTCTGTAAGGTTATTAGCACGCATTAACAAATTTTAAATAATAAATACTGCAAGCGTGCTGAGATGATTTTCAAAACACTCCTTTGACTCAGTCGTGACCCTTCTTTTCCTTCCCTGACTTCAACAAATTCCAGCAGCTAGACAGTACGCTCACGCCCCAGGGGAAAATATACCAAAGCAAAATTCGGAGAACAAAGACGCAAAGCCATGGCTTACGAGTTTCAAAATAGGCTGCTGAAACCCAGGCCAGTGATAATAGTTTTGAAAGGGTTTCTGAGCCCTAGAAGCCAGGCTTTTGAATATCAAAAAGCCACAGCATACTCTGAGCAACAGATTGGGAAAAATAGCTTCCTGTGTACTTTTCAGACAACAAATGGATTCCACAGCTGTGTGGAGGGGAAGACAGTGGAAAGAAGGTAAAATGTGGGGCTGTTACCAGGAGAGGTCACTCTGGACAGTTTCCCTTGGTCCTCCACTTCCGGCTTCATGGTCAAGGAAATGCTCAGGTTTCCCAATCTTGACCCTACTGACATTTTTGCTGACTAGTTCTTTATTCTTTGAGAGGGGATCTTGTGCATTATGAGTTGGTTAGCAGAATTCTTGTCCTCTACTCACTAAATGCCAGTGGTACCCCCACACACACTTGTGACAACTGCAGGTAACAGCAGGCACAGACACTGTCAAAACTTGCACTGTGGGTGAGGATGGGGTGCAGAATCACCCCTAGTTGAAAACCAATGAGATAAAGGTAGATGTAGATGTATCACACATACCAATATGTCTAATGAAAATCTTTTGTGCTTTATAACTTCAAAAATACCCCTAAAATAAAAAATCAATGATACTCCACTAACTCAGAAAGGAATGCTAATATTTTATCTATCCTATATATATATATATATATATATATATATATATATATATATATGCTTTATATATATATATGTTTTTTATCTCCACAAACCCAAAACTGAAGTTGTATGGTCAAGTACTATTGTGTAACCTATAAAATTTTTATCTCAGCAACATGGCATGAATTTTCATATAGGTATAGGATTCCTTAATATAGCAAAATACAAAGGAGTTGCCAAACCTATATTGCTGGAAACTTAGTTTCCTTACAATATTTCACCATCAGTGGTAGTGCTTTGATGAATATCTTCATATATTCTTTTATGTTTTGGGATAAAGTCATAAGAAATATTATTAGAGAAAAATCAAACTGATTGATCGACTGATTGATTGGTATTTTGCTACTGGGGATTGAATCCAGGACCTTCATACTGAGCTACTTTTCTAAATTTTTTTTTATGAAAGCATCTCACTAGGTCGCTAAGTGATCCTCTTGCCTCAACTTCACAGAATACTAGGATTACCAGGTGTGCCACCATGCCCAGCTCTAACTGATATTTTGAGGTCTGGACACATAATAGTTGGTCATGTCAGACCTTAAGTGCTGGCAAGCCAGAGGTGATGCATACTTCTGTTTCTCTAGTACTTTTCGTTCTGCATAGTACTTTCCAATTTGCAATGCTTACAGGGCAGCTACAACTTATCTTACTTTACTGATAAGAACACTGCCATTCCTAAAGGCTGCATGACTTGCTAATGACGACACAAAGATGAGAAGCCATCTCACATGCATCTATTTTCCATTAGTGCTTACTTGGGGAAGAACATATACTGCCAAAATTGAAACTAACCAGAGAAGGTTAGCACACTGCTCACAAGTGATTTCCAAATTTATAAAGACTAGGATGTTCAGATAATTCTCGATCATGGGTTCTAAGTACAATTTTGTGAGAACCCCAGGAGTCCCAAAACATAGTTCAAGTTAGAACTTTGGCTGCATTAATCTGCAACCTCTTATGCAAAACTCCACAACGAATCTAGTCTCCAAATGCTGACATGGAGACTGAATATGTAAAGATGCTAACAGTGTCTGCTGCTTTCTTATCCCTGAAGCTGAATTAAGTTGGTACAGCCTGTTCTTACTTCCAGTCACACTATAACACAGATTTATTACCAATTAATTCCTTATCGAGGAAAAACAACCCCATCATAAGTATTTTACATAATGACATCTAAGTATTTGGTATTGTTTCAAGTCTGAACTGTTGGAAGAGAAAGTGCACCCAACGCTCATTACCCCTAATGCCTGTATTCTTTTTCATGTTTTGATTCACAAAAAAATAAAAATGCTACCCACCGCTTAGACTTCTTTGGTTTAATGAGATTAAATAAATTCTGGGGCAGGGGAAAAGAATATAGCTTGATAATGTTTTAAGTGGTTTGTAGACATATTTCTTCTACCATGGGCACAATTTTAAACCAAGGCCAACTTCTACACTGCTGTTGAGAGCTAATGAATGCCTTAATAACATGCAGAGGAAACATGAATAAGTTCATTAGAAAAAGAAATATGCCAGGCCTCTGAAATATAGTTAGAGAGCAACTCAACTGTACTTACAGACAGAACTCATGATGATTATCCTTAGACCTCACTGGTCCATTTTACTATCCATTAATAATAAGTGATCTTGGCAGCCTATGTTGAGGTCACTGACACTAGCTGATTTGAGATTAGACTTTAAAGCTCCAGATAAGCCTTGAACCAACTTCTTTCAGTTCTAATAATACCTGGAAAATAAGCAGAACTTAGAGCATCATAACATCTTTTCTGTTTGCTAGTACCTGGTTGATCCCAATCCTTCCTCTAGTTAATTAAAACTCTTTTACAAGGCAGGAATTTTTTAAAAGTTGAATAATTCCAACAGATTCTCCTAGAAATCTTATTTCCATTTTCTTGGTCACATATCTAGCCATTTGTGTATAAGTCTGTCTTTCTCTGTGAGAGTGCTACCCTCCAACAGACTTACCTTCTAACAGGCGTCTAATCATCTAAGAGTATAGAACATAAAGCTAAAGTACACAGAGTTTTCCAAATCTGGCAGGTTCTCCGTTGGTTGTGACTTGATCCTTGGAGTCCTGAGATGTGAGACATACTAGCAGCGACACTGCTCAGACCAAGAAGATAAATATCAGGTAACAGAGGCCATCGGAACACATGCAGTGCAACAGAACTAGCAGCAAATGTGAAAGACAAATAGGCAGAAATGGGCAAAGCAACAATAGAAAAGAACAAGGACTGACGCGTACTTGGACAAGAGTGGGCCTTGAAGGCATTTTGCTAACTGAGCCAATCACAAAAAACTATACACTACATTGTATGGTTCCACTTATGTGAAATATCCAGAAAAGACAAATCTATAGAAAGAGAATGAAAATTAGCAGTCAGAAATTGGGAGGAAGCAAAATGCAGAGTGACTGATTCACTGGTATGGATTTTATTAGGGATTAGAAAAATGGTTTTAAGTTGTTTTTTTCATCCAGTATTAGAAAACAAACCTGGGCTACTCTACCACCAAGCTATATCCCAGCCCTTTTTATTTATTTACTTTTGAAATTTTGAGACCGGGTCTTGCTGAGTTGCCCAGGTGAGATTCAAAAGGCAAATGTTCTGAGAGTAAGTGGTGATGACTCTGCACAGGTCTTTCAGTACATGAAAACCACCAAACTACACCTTAAAGGGGTGAACTCCATGGCATAGGAATTTTATCTCTTTTTTAAAAGCAGCAAAAATTGGGAGAATGAGAAGAAAAGAACCAGCAACTAACTGGGGCAGAAGTAGTCTATGTCAACTGCTAAGGTTTCCAGGCAACTTTGATTTGATTAACTGGAAATTTTTCAAGAAACAAGATAAAATCCGTGCTGAGCTCCGTTGGCTACCTTCAGCAGCCAGTCCCCGTGCCCCCCGTGCCCACTCCACCTAAGCTACAGAGATTGTGCAGGGCCCTTTTAGAGTCACAAACGTCTAGCTAGAAAATAAAACACTCGCTAAAGCAAAGGAAGCACACATGTGAAGAAGGGAGTCTTTGGTGGCCAAGGATATAGCTCAGTGACATAGCGCTTCCCTGGCAAGTGCAAGGTTCTCAGTTCAATTCTCAGTACAAAAAGAGTCTTTTCAAGGGATAGAATTGTATTTTCTTTTTTCTTTTTTTTTGGTAGTATAGAGCAGAATGACTTTTATGTTACAGAGAAGGGCAAATCAATTTTTAAAGAGGGAACAGTATTAGAGTAAAATATACTAGTGGTCTGCAGAAGAAAGCCATGGAGTCGCAGAGGAGGGGACAGGAAGAGGGAGGAGGCAAGAGAAAGCGTGCAAGCGTGCAAGCGTGGTCCATGTTGGCCCCACAGATGGGACTCGAGGGCTCTGAAAGGCCTGACCTGTCTCTCCCTCCTTCACACCCTCCGAGGACCCCAGCCCCACCTGGGAAGACCCGGAGAGTGTGCTCTCGGGCCCGGGAAGATGCTTCTGTGCCAGCTTCCTTCCCTGCAGCCTCTGCCCATCATTAGGACCCGCCCTGTGCTCCAGTAAGGGCAGGAAGACTTAACAAATAGGAGTCATTAGCAAAGAATTAGCATCTGGATTTGGGCCAGTGGTTACCAGCTCAGACTCTTCCACTGTCGCCAAAGCACATAATATGGTGACGCACTTGCTCCACCACCGCAGAATGTAAGAGCCACATTCTGAAAGCCATTGCGGGGCGACGGGTCCAGCCAAGCTTCTGTCACTTCGGTTAGTCTGAAGGAGAGAAGAGTTACCTTAGGAAGCAGACTGACGCAGAAAACTCATTCGGTCGCGTGAGCTATGCTCATCCCAGTGAGCCGCGGTTGTCATCCCAGCCTCTTGCCGTTCATGCCATCACCCCAGCCTTCTCTGATGGAGCACGAGAAAACAGCGAAAGCACATCTGCTCAATCCATGGTGCGTCAGCCCCCGCACTGTGTAAGACAAGCGGGGAGGCTACCGAAATAAAGGACCTTGGGCTAGGGAGCAGGCTCCGGGTTTGCATCCTAACTTAATGCACTCACCAGCAACTTAACTTTATGGAAGCGATGCTGGCTCTCCGGGGTTTCCTACCCTCCTCCAGCAAATGGGAATATTACTATTGCTTCTCTTGCGGTGGTTTTGATGGCTATTTAAAATATCATACGCAATCATCGGCACTGCAGGCACTGAACAAATCTGAAGTCGCTTTCACTAGTTCTCGGAGATACTTTCTCGGCAGCATCCCCCCAAATTTAAAGATGTTATTTAGAAATTCTATAATATCTTTTATTTATTTAGCTAGCGATTATATATTTATAAGTACATACATACACATAGATATGCATGGAAATTGTGCATATCTATGTATGACTTACTTTTTTCAAACCTTCATGGTTGCAAATGATGAGAATTCTATTTGACTGGCTTAGAAACCTCTCAGAAGAAATGAGGAGATATTTATTGATTCATATGTATGAAAAATTCAGGGGTAGTTGACTTTGAGAGCTTGTCTGGAGGTTCAAGCAGGGGAGTACACCTGCCCTTGGCGGAGGAAAGGGTCCTCCGTTGGGAGCGGCCGTCGTCTTGCACCGAGAGGGCAGCTTTGGGAGGGAAGCACGCGGAGCAGTGAGGGACGCAGGGGACGCCCACCCAGCCGGCCAGATCAGCCAAATCAACCCTGGAGGTCAGTGGGGTGGCAGATGTCATGGCCATACCGCCCTCACACCCAGGGGCCGTTTACTTAGAAGCGCAGCTCTATCTGGATACCTTCACGTACTATCACAAATGTGTTCTCTCCAAGTTTTAACCTTTGCTTTTCTTTGTGTGGTCAAATCAGTTAGTCTTACAAAAAAAAAAAAAATCTTAAAATACTGCGCAGTGCATAAGAAGCACTGTAGGCCTCTGAGCTGCCATTACGCCACCCGATCCTCCCAACGCCCTGTGAAGCTTATACTTTCACTATCGCAAGCACAGGGCGGACAGGAAGGAGTTTGACAATGAGGCTGGCTAAGCAGTCGGACTCCAGACAGCTTTTTTTGGCTCCTCTAAACTGTTCCCACGTTGGGCTGGAAAGAAAAGTTGAAGTCCAGCTGTGGAGGGCTAGAAGACAAGTACAGCAGTGAGCAGGGAAGACGAGGCCCCCGCCTTGCGTTCCCATCCGCACCCCCAAGTCCGCCTCGTCATTGTCCTCTCTGCTTACTTCTGGTTCCTCCTCCTATAGGTCACGCAGTGCAGGACCGTTATCCGCTTAAAAATTCTAGCCATGAGGAGAAAGTGGGTATGAATTCTTGTACAATTACTCTCTGGCTAGTCTTGGTTAAGAGCCCAATGTCTCCGTTCCAATCCACTTGCCATCTTGCCTTCCCTGCTGGTTCCCTGCGAGGCTGAGCTACTTGGGCTTCTGGCTAGGCGTGGCCCGCGGGCGCCTCCATTAGGGCAGCTGTCTCCTCAGGCCACGCCAGCTTCCCACAGGTCCAGCCCCAGCTGCTGCCCCGTCCCTGGTGGCTCAGTCGCTCCACACCTCTGCAGGGGGCCTCGTTGCTTCACTGTCAGCAGTCCGAGCCTCTGGGCTCACCGGGTGCAGGTTCACGTGGTCGCTTTTGCAGGCCTTTGGCACTAGTACATTTCTGAGCTCCTTTCCGCCGTTGAAAAATATTCTTTATATTTTATGACTGTGTTGATATAAGGACAAATATTAACCAGGCTAATTATACTGGTTTTTTCTTCTGATTTTTAAAGAAATTACAAACATGTTAATAGGCTCCTGATCAGACGTTGGGCCCCAGGCCCTGTGCTTCCTGGAGGGAGTGGAGGAGTCTCCTGTCCTGTTTCTCCTTTCTGTGGACCTAAGAGGAAATGAACAGAAGCTCCCAGCAAGGTGGGCTACTAGCAAGTTCAAGTGACGATCCTTGAACCACATTCCCAAGGAGCCCCTTCCCATTACAGCGAGCCCAGCATTCTTGGCCAGAAGCTGATGCTATTTCTAAGCTTTACTGTACCAATGATAAAGAAAAGGTAGCATCAGAAAAAGTGTGTGTATGGTTGCCTGATTCTCTGACTACTCATCGCCTTCCAGTGACTGAAGTCAAGACAGTCACGGAGCTCATTAACAACCCCGCATTTCCTCGATGTAAACACGTCCTTTGTACCTGAGGAATTCTCTCTGCATTTTCTTCTCAGAAGCATCACATTTTGCTCCCAGTATTGATGGGCAGTGTTGGAATGCGTTTTATTTTGCTTTCCATTGAGAGCTGAGAATTTTTGGATGGTAAATGCTGCCTATAATTGGCAATTTGGTAAGTATCGATGGTATTGAAGGTTGTATTTAGGGCTCTATTTGCTCACTCGGCTCTCAATTTGTGGCCATCTCATAGAGCAGGCAGAGAGAAATGGAAAACGTGCAGTTATGCTGGGGAGCCGAGAGCGCTAGACAGCAGAAGTATTTTTAAATCTAAAACAAGCAACTATTGATTTTCTGATGCAAGTAAACACCTCATCCCCTACGCAAATGCGGGACCAGGGCCTTTTGTAATCTTCACTTCTAAATGCTAGTTAGTGCCAGAGTTCTATCCCTAAGCTTCTGGGTCTTTCTATATACATCTCAGTCAGTTCTCCAGACTAGAGGAGCGAGGAAATGCCCCAAAGAACAAGGAGAATTTCCCCTCAGCGCCTGAAGTATGAAACTAATGAACTGTGGTGGCAGAATTGTCTACGTTCCTTCCAAATTATGTCCTGGCAAAGTTCATTTTTGTCTTCAGTTATGGGCTGGAATCATCAATGTTGCATCCAGACTACAGCCTCTCAGTTCCGTGAATCTGGCTAAGGTTCTCCTCCCCACTGAGTGGATACTGGCCCATTCTGTCGGGCACCTAGGGTGCAAAAACCTTCTAATTCCACATAAAGATAAGTGCTGCATGTTCTCACTACCATATGGAAGCTAATGCACGTAATTTTGTAGAAGTAGAGAACAGAACAGCGGTCAGGAGAGGCTAGGAATCAGGGAAGGGTGGGGCAGTGAGGACAGATATTAAGTGCCAAAACACAGCAACGTGAGAAGAAAATATATATGTAACATTTGGGGCAGTAATGGGGAACCCAGGGCCTTCGCACTGAGCTACAGCCCAGCACTTTTTATTCTGATTTTTTTTTTTTTTTTTTTGGTCTTTTTGAGACAGGGTCTTGCTATGGAGTTCGGACTGGCCTTGAGCTCACTTTGTAGCCCAGGCTGATCTTGAACTTGAAAGGATCCTCCCGCCTCAGCTTCCCGAGTGTTTATTTATTTGCTTATTTGGTCTTTTTGAGATAGGGTCTCACTGTGGAGTTCGGACTGGCCTTGAGCTCACTCCTTTTTAGTTTGAGGTGGAGTCTCATTGGGCTCACACTTGTGATTCCCCTGCTTCATCCTCCCAGAGTGCTGGTATTACAGGCATTCACCACCACTCCCAGCTATTATATATTTTATAAGCAACTAGAGGACAGGAGTTTAAAGGTTCTGAACACAAAGAAATGATAAATGTCTAAGGAAATGGAAATGCTAATTACCCTGATTTCATAATCCTACAATGTATTGAATTATCATAGTGTATGCCATAAAAATGTATAATTATTATCGGTCAACTTTAAAATATTTTTAATGTAGATCCGATGAAGCTGCACTTCAGGCACGTGGGTAAGGACAGCATTCTTAAGTGCATTCCCCTTAACTATTTATAACTACTTATAAATTCATGTTTATATCCGTTTTTCTTCATCCTCATATGACTGCATAACATCTATCCTGACAAGTTTATAAAGAACACTGAGGCTGATCCTTGCTGGTCTTAGTAGAAATTAATCAAAATCCATCTGTTCCCTTCTCAGCCTGGACAATTTCATTACAACTAAACCAGGGATTATAGGAGTCTTACATCTTTTTTTTCCTTCCACAGTTGCGTTGATTTAGAAACAATGATTAAAGCTGCTTACTTTAAGCAAGATTGTTTCCAATCTTCCCCTCTTGCAAGGCAGAGAAAGATGAAAGCACCTTGATCCTGAAATATTTATATCTAAGACTGGAAATCTGTGTCGGAGGCATGAGGAATGATTGCAGCCGAAGACGGTTTATTTTACAGTCACATTTCTTGTCTTTACACTTTCGCTTTCCTCACAAGTGTGAGGAAACAAGCACTAAACACACCCACTGCCCCCCAGGCAGATGTCCTACCTTTACTTAATTGTAAGTCCAGTGTGGCGTAATAAAGGGACTGGCAGAGCGAGAGATTACCTTTCTGACACAGACTATTTCTAGGGATAAATATCAGTTATCCTTACGCGGCCTGAGCATGATTGCTTGCAGGGAAATGCAGAACACACATTAGGGGCACTGCACTGCAGCCTCCCACGAGGGGAATGCTGTGATCTGGGCTTCAAGAAAGCTAAAGAATTAGAAGTGATTACTAGAGAGTAATACCGGGTTTACTCAGCCTCAGACAGGTGCTATAATTAGCAATTCTCGCTTTTCAAAAAAGAAATCTAATTCTCATACTTTCTTCCTTCGACTGCCCTTAGAGTTGAGGTAAAATATTCAGTTCTGAACAATAGAGATGAGCTTTGGCAGGTATATACACCATGCAGCCAGAACCCCAATCAGTCAAGATCTAGAACGTGTCATACTTTTCGTTGTTGTTGTTTTCAATAATAAGAATGATTGTAGCCTGCGCTACTAGGAACAAACTCCCCTCTAAATTCCAGAAAAAATGAAATAACGCCAGAGGCCTCAGAGTTGGTTCCCATGGAAGCCAAAGTTGTTGGAAACCAGTCCGTGTGGAGAGTCTTTTCACAGCATAAGAAACAGAGGAACTGCTCTTAGGAGGTGGGGACAGGACGGATCGGAGCCCAAACATCATGCTAGAAACAATGACTCCCTGGGACCAGATGCCAAGCCCTGGCCGCCGGTGCCGCCCTTCACCTTCTGAAATGGATAAATTGAATGAAGCAAGGCCAGTTCTGCGCCAGGCTGCTACATGAGGAGGTTTGAGGGTTTTGATGGTTTTTGTTTTTTTGGTTTTTTTTGGTTCCTGACTGTTCTACATAGATATTAAAACATCAGTTACAGCAGACCTAGAAACCCTCCTCCTGTCCTTGACATTTCCTCCCTCCTCACTGTCTCCTTTATGCCTGGAGGCCACATCCACCCACAGCTCGCAGGCTGCCTTACCGCCCCTCAGGGGTGCTTCCTTGTGTGGGGGAATCCTCCCCAGATAAAAGCGAAATGACAAACACTCATCCTTAGAAACGCTGGAGAGAATATATGTCCAGCCCAAGGAGGGCAAAATGCTCTTCACTCAGCAAACACCGCTCAGGGTCTCTGTGGATAAAAATAAACGATGAATGAACTGTAAAGTATAATAAAAGAAGCCGATTCCCAGGGAGCTACCTTTGCTGCTTTGCTTTTAAAACTAGCATTCTGTACCTTGCCAGTGATGTCACCATACTGGGACACCCCAGTGGAGCCCTGGCTCTCTGAAGCCAAGGCATTTGGGTTCAGATTCTGACTCTGCCATGTGTCCAATAGGTGACTCAGAATAAGCTACTCCATCCACTTTTCTCTGCTCCCATTTCTACCTCTGAAAATGAGAACAGTAATCATACTTATTTTCTATAGAGCCCAATGCTAAAGACTTTAGGAGTTGGGGGCCCTGCCCCAACTTCTCAGCGCTTTCAACCTAGGGACAGAGTAGCCATGGGCAGCAAGGTGATGCACGTGGCTGAGGGTCAGCAAAACTTGATTACAAGCTGACATCAGAGCCTCATGTAATTTTCACAGCTCAAAAAATATTCTTTGTTTGATCTTTTTTCAACCGGTTAAAAGTATCAACAACAAGGCTTCATAAAATTGTCAGTAGCCAAATTTAACGTTCGGACCATAGTTTGCCAGAGCATGATGTATTTAGTGCGTAAGTTTGTTTGAGCATCAATACGGGTGAAGGTGTTAGATCAGTGTCCTACAAATCATAAACTGTGTTTCTGTTATTGTTATTTATTATTATTATTATCTGGTGAGATGTGAAGAATGCTACTCTCCTGAGGGCACTGCTATCAGGACCATTTCCCAGCAAGTAAACCTTATGGGCGTCTAGTTTTGACAAAGAGAGAGGGAGTTCCTGAGAGAGAAGACGAGCTTGGTATTTTCCTCTAACACCTAAGAAAGATACAGTGAACACTCTCACCAGATATGGATCCAACATACAGAGTGTGCCACTCTGTAGATCTCACCATTTGGGGAATGATTTTTCAAAGCCATTGCTGTCCATTTTTGCACATTAAATCCCACAAAGAGATTTATTTACAACATTAAATCATTTCTTTGTGCTGCCTGGCTACATTTTTAACTATTAAAATATTCATCACACACTCTGAGAACCTAATGCCAAGTGTTTTATGACCTTTTCAAGGATGGCTTCTTTAAAAAATCACCTTCAGATGTGCACGGCAGTTTCCAAGCGGGGCTGAGAAAGAAAAGATCATTGTTCAATATCAAGGAATCAGCAAGAGATGTCTGCCCTGGCAGATACCATCAGAGAGGCACGGACTAAGGAGAAATGGGTGCAGTGTGAAAAGTGGAGGCCTGGGGAGGTAGGGATGAGACGTGAGAGGAAAATTTTGTTTGTGCCTGAGAATTAGAAACATACTCTACTTTGTACAGCAAGAGGGCACTTTTGGGTCCTAGATCTTTAGCAATTTCTGTAGACACTTTTGGTTGTTACAACTGGGTGAGCATTGATGGTTGCTACGGATACAGAGTGAGTAGCCTTCTGAGTTGCTGCTAAACATCCCATAAGGCACAGCATAGCTTTCCACAACAAAGAAGTATCTGGCCCTACATGGTCAATGGTAAGAAGAGTTAAGAACCCCTCATCTGCTGGGAGCACCCTAGCTGACCACATCACAACTGACTATCTTGCTGAGTTGGCTATTACGAGTGCGTGCTGAGCCAGTGAAGATAAGCCCTAGAAGCATCTCTCCCTGTATTTCTCCTGAGGATCACAGCTCAACTTGAACTCTCCATCCACCCACTTTTGCAAAGGCATTGGGATGGAAAAAACGCAAGATTGGTGTTCATTTCAATTTGCACAAATTAATTTAATTACCCCTAAAGAGAACTGGTACCAGATCACCAGACTGCTGAACAACTGATGCAAATTTTGTGATTTAATTTACTAACGAGGTAATATGAAAAATGTTTAAAAGCTAGTCAGCTGTGGCTAACCATCTGAGGAAGTCTGTACCTGCTATGTATCAGTCTGGATATTCTCTACCTGTTTTCCGCCAAAGTAAAGCTCAGGTTTTTTTTTTTTAAGTAAGGGCTTTAGACAAACATAAGGTGAAAGGAGAGGTGGAAATGAGCTTCTATCCTTTTGCAAAGAATCAAAGTACTAAATAACCAAAGAGAACTGATAGAAAGCTTCCTAACCAGTATATAGAGTCGAAGTAATTGAGATTCATCTTAATGTAACTTAAATTATAAGTACACTCATTAACATTGTATATTTAACACTGTTTTAAATATTGATGTCAGTTTGAAACCTTAATTTTACAATAAAATTCTATTTAAATTAAACTGTATTTGGAGAGTACTTTATAACTCTATTTAAATTCAACTATATTTGTAGAGTGCTTTATAGTTTATGAAGTGCATTCACATATCTCACTTAGGCCCTAAAATAATTCTGAGAAGAAGGAGTGGCAGGTATTATTATCCTCTATTTACAGACATAGGGATCTTTCTGGCTTAATGGAAAACTCAGCTGACAATAAAATGCTTTACAGAGATGGATTTGGAGGGGGCGTGGCCTGACACCCCTATGGGTTCGCCACTGCCGAGTAAACACAACACTCAGTGCCTTAAAACCACAAACATCTCCCCAAATCTCACAATTTGGCAGGACTAGAGCAAGACGGAGCCTGACTGAGTGGTGCTTCCGCTCCCCATGGTATCCGTCACCCGGGATCACAGAGCCACTCTGGGGTGTTCAGCTGATGGCTCGTTGAGAAGGTCCCTTGACTCCACTCACACCTCTGAGGCCCAGGGCGGGATGACTGGAAGGCCAGGCTCCACTGTATCCCCATCTCTCCACGCCATCTCGGGCTCAGCCACTGGTCTTTCCAGCACAGATTTATCCATGGCAACTAGCTCCAAAAGCAAATACTCTACCACCCGGGAATAGGGAGCTTCTGATCCTGAAAACCGGCACAGGGTTACTTCTACCGTATTGGGTTGATGACAGCAGCCACAGAGCCCACCAGACTTAGGAAGTGCGAGGGGGGAAATAAATCCAAGTCTGGATGAGAAGAATGTCAAGGAATTTGTTGCCATCTTTAATCTGCCCTGTGATCTTGACAATCTCTTCAACTTTAATACTGAATGACAGCTCAGTGATTCTAGAAACTGTCAAACTGTAACTTTACATAGCACTGAACCCTTTATAGACCATATATATATATATATATATATGGTCTATATAGACCATATATGTGTGTGTGTGTGTGTGTGTGTGTGTGGTCTATCTATCTATGTATATATATGAATGACACAGTTTAATTTATCAGTTAGGCACAGTAAGAGATTAACAATGACTAATAAAAATATAACATACTATAATAAAAGTTATTTAAAACTTAGAATTATTTCCAGAATTCCCCATTTAATATTTTTAGCTGACCACAGGTAACAGGAACCCCAGAGAGGGAAACTGTAATCACACCAGGGAAAATGGCCCACCTGGAAGAACATCAGCAGAGTTTATTATCTGTGTGTTTACCTGTATCCTCTGTTATTTTCTGCTGTCTTTGATCCTATTCATTCCTGTGACTTCAAGTACCATTTCAATACCAGGGAAAGCTATTCTCCTCAGCTCCAAGAACAAGAGTCTACCAGGTACCCTCTACCTGAACATGATTCAGGCACCTCAAACTCAACACATCCAGAATGGAACTCACCTTCTTCCCACCCAAACCTGTCCCTTTCCCTGACTTTGCTTCTTCAGCAAGGACATGATCATCTTCTCCGCCTTCCAAACTGCCATCCTGACAATCATTGTTGACCTTTCTTTCTGCCTCACCTTCTGCATCAAATTTGTAGTTGAGGCCCATGGATTCTTCCTACTAATATCTGCCTGCTTCATCCTATCCCCACTGCCACCTCCCTTCTACATGGGCCTCTGCGCCCCTCTCCTTGCTGCTCCCCATACCTCCTGCCTTGCTTCCCTGCAATCCAGAGTAACCTTCTAAAATCCAAATAGGATTATGTCACTTCCCATTTTAGTTGGGAGGCATGCTGCTGAGGATAAAATCTAAACTCTTCAATGTGATTTATAAATTGTGTTCTTGTGTGATTTGATTCAAAGACACAGAATGCCCTCCTGCCCCAGACACATTTCTGTCACGAGCACTAACAATAAAATGTCTCTATTATCCATTGCTTCCAGTTAAGCTGCTAAATCTCTTGCTAGTGACAAACAATAACTAAGGGGAGCAGCCCCAATTAACACCCTATCAGCAACTGACTCCTTCGGGTGGTAAGGCATCAAAGGGTCTCCATGGTGATTCAGTCCTCTGGGAACAGGTCACAAGAAAGATAAGTTTGGGGGAAAAAACAAGGGTTGACTAAGTCTCTGGAGCCATTTCTGATGCATGACCATCAAAACAATTTGTTGACGAACATGAAATATGGACGCATCTGAAAAGACTGTATTGTGACCTTGTCCATATGCCTACGCCATTTTTTGCAGTTTTTGGATAATGTTAGTGACTGCGCAGTTAATCTTGATTGTCAACCTGATTGGGTAGGAGACACCTGGAGAGGAGATTGGGTTGTGAGGGCACCGACCTCGTGAGTGGGTTCACCTGTGGATGAGTTCACAGCCACCAGCAGGTGGGGCCAACTTAGAGAAAAGGAGTCCTGGGACCTGACCTTGGTCCCTGGTTCCTTCCTCTCTAGTTCTTTCCAGCCTGGTCTGCTTCCCCGATGCCACGAGCCGAGCAGCTCTTCCCCACCTTGACCTTGCCCTGGGATGTTTCGGCCTTGGAGCCAGCCAAACAGTCTGAGGCCATGAGTAAACGTAAATCTTTCCCATGGTGAGTGTTAGCTATTTTGTCCCAGCAACAGAAATCTAAATAATACCATCAGTCAAAACATAAAGGAAGTGGGTCCTGTGAACAGAATGGCAGAAATAGCCACATTAGAGCCCAAATTTCAAACTCATCTAATCGTCTTCATTTGATAACATTAGGGTAGCTAGATAACCAATCAAAGCCCCCCCTAAAAAATGGCTGCCCAAGGATGACTTAAATGAATTGGTCACATAAGCATTAATAATATCAGTAATATCAATCTCGCTGGAAATGGACCCATCAAGTAAGCCTTGAAAATTGTTTCTGCACATATCTCATATTCTCATTGTAATAATACTTATTACTATGAGAGGGTTTGCCCTTTACTAGATTTTAATGGTTTTGAAACTCGACTTCTGTATGTGCCACATCACCAAGTTCCTATCCTATTACTAGGAGTTAAGCATGAACACGTGGCTGCTGCCATCAGAAAATTTCCATTTCCACCTCCTCTGCACCTGGACTAGTGGCTACTACTGCTGATAATCACACAATATTTCTACTTTACCATCTTTTTCTAACGCATCTGCCACATTTTCCATCTTTGTCTTTCCTAACGGCTTCTTAAGCCCCTCCATCTTACCACCCAGGTTTGCAGTGGTCCTGTACGCCGCTTACCTACAAATCTAAATTCTAGTGATGACGGTTCCTCACACTTTTCATCACTTTTATTTATATCATCTAACTTCCTCCTCTAATCCTCGAAACATTATTTTGATATGTGAGTGTCTCTTGAAGGACAGGAAACTGAGGCTTAGAGAAGTCAAGAATTTTGCTGAAGCCCTACAATTAATCAATCATTTATTAAGATGTTCTTATAATGCTAAAGCAAAAATTAATCTGGGACTTATCAGTCAAAATCTCCTTTCTATACACTAAAATATTATGAATAAAATGACTTGATGTTGAAGATTTGCTTCACAGCAACTCAGTGCAGAAACAGGTAGAAGGCGGATGAAACAAAAATTGCCATGGTGAGGGTGTGGGGAGGAAGAAACCCTTACTGTTAGTGAGCAAATAGATCAGCACAAGCACGGTGGAGATCAGTAAGGTGGTCCCTCAAAACTCTAAACGTACAGCTAACACTTGACCCAGCTATTCCAATGCTCAGAATATTCCTGAACAAATTGAAGTCAGCACACTGTCCATGTGTCTGTGTACTCATGTTTATTACAGCCCAGTTTGCAATAACTAAGCAATGGGAATAGCCAGGAGCCCGCCAGCAGATGAAAGAATAAAGAAAATACAATAGGTGTGTACAACAGACTGGTATTCAGTCATAAGAAAGAACAAAATCATGTCTTTTGCTGGAAAATAGATGCAATTGAAAATCATCATGTTAAATGAAATAAGCCAGACTCAGACAAATGTCACCTTCCCGTCCATGTGTGGAGTCTAAAAGTAAATAAACAGAGACAACATGAAAATAGAAGGGAGATTATAGAGAACAGAAAGGAAACAAGGGGAAGAGGAAGAGACAAGAAGAGGGTCTCAGAGAGGAAGAGATGATCACAGTATGTTACATGGATATAAACAATACACGTTAATAAAAATTTTAAAACAGAGTCGCCCAGACTGATGCTGAGTGTCATGAATGAGTGGTAGGTGCCTGAGTTTCCATTCTACTAGTCACTCTACCTTTGTGTGTTTTTGAAACTCACTTTGGTGTCATCTTTTTCATGCAAACAATCCAGGTCTACAGATCAGTCTGCTATGTGGCATCTATGGATCATTTTAAGGATGCCTCATTGTATGTTGAGATTTATGAACACATAATTTGGGACGAGTATTCCAGCTTTAAAATACAAAGGTCTCGTTTTTGCACACAAGTTTATCTTCTAGACCTCTGTAATATGCACTGCATACTTAGTTGAAGAAACAATTAGCCAGGTTCTGTGCCCAGCTGCACAGTTATCTTTTAATTAACCTGTGTAGCCTTTTTTACTTAACCGAGTCTGAGCAGTGACAGCCACTTGGGCTATCTAAATAATGTACACCACTGCTCTTTTAATGGGTTTATTCAGTAAAAAACAATCATTCCTCTTGTTTGGTCCAGGTTTCAAAAACTGGTCATACTTTCTGTTCAGGCATGGATCAGGTCGCGACATCCCTGTGGCACCTTCTGTTGCTGAACAGAACACTCAGGGTCACTTATCTATATGAACACTGACTGGGCCCACACATGCTCTGCTCAAAATGTTTCTGTATAAAATCTACCCTGCAACTGTACTTTACGGTCCTCCCATCAGGATATGACATCTAGGGTTGTAGACAGGAGGAGTCCCTGGTTTACAAATGAGTTGCATCCTGGGAAAACATTTCTAAGTCGGATTCATTCATAAATCCAACAAAATGAGTCATACACTTCTGACACAAATATACAATGTATATTGTTTTGTGCTTTCTAGAAGTCCTTCCACGTTCCCGCTGTTTTTCCTCTTGCTTCCAGACATCCTGGGCTCTGACTGAGCACTGTACACATCGTACTGTATAGTAAGCGCACAGCAGCACAACTGTGACAATGTCTGGAAGACGTATAAGCTACTTCCATGATTTGTTCACATCTATGAATGTTATAATGCAAAAGTCCATTGGTATCCAGCAAAGTTCACAACTCAAATGTTCTCAAGTCAGGGACTTAGCGTACTGTAGCTGGATACTTGCATTCCTGTTAAAGAGTTAGATTTAAAAGTGCCACTTTTCTGCGGGGAAATTTATCAGTCTATAATGAAAGCTGTAAAAATGTGCATGACCTGGGGCCCAGTGGTGCCATATCTAGGATATATTCGAAGGATATAACTGAATGGATGTACAGAGATGTATATGCAAAGATATCCAAAGCAGTAGGGTTTAAAAAAAATATGCAGTTAGAAAGAATCTAACTTTGACCCAGTGAAGTCATCTGCAGACATTAGAAGTGTTGGTGTAAATATTTTTATGAGAATAGCAAGATAGATATCCATTAAATCTTATTAATAAGTGGTATATTACCCAGAATGAATACATATGCAGCACATATGTGTACCTAATGGCTAACCAAGCATGTAAAGTGTTCTGTCTCTATGTGTCTCTCCATGTATGAAATGTGTGTGTGTGTGTGTGTGTGTGTGTGTGTGTGTGTGTCTGAGGCCTGTTTGAAAGGTGTGTAGCACCTAGGTCTGGAATGATAAATACTGTGATTTCCTTTAAGTGATTTTTCTCTTATGTATTTTCACATATTTATACAATGAAATATCACTACATGAACAAGCTACGTGAGAAATATTTTTCAGAAAATGAAAACAATGGATAAAAACTACTCTGCTTAAATATTTCAAATGTTCAGATAAAAGGAAAGTGAAATAACTTGGAGATGACACATAAAACCTTTGGGGAGCATTGTTTCAATAAAGAAAATTCTTTCGGTACTAACTATTGAGAAGAAATGATGGGAAAGGAAGGAAGGCGAGAGAGGAGTAAACAGCTGTCATGCAGTCGGTGACAATATCCCACGCTGAGGTCACCAGTGATGAGGAAGAGGTGGCCCCCAAACCAGTGAAAGCCTGTAGCACATTGTCCTCCTTTTTTCTTTAAATTTTGGCTGTGCCAGAGCTTGATGGAGTTCCTCTAACACGCCAGTTGTTATGTGCTGATCTCTATAGAAACCCTTCATGCTAAGTCTTCCTAAACAGTGGCTCCTGGGAGTTCAAGGTCTTGCCCAAGGTCATGCAGCAGCAGCCTGTAAGCCAAGATGGCCTTACCACTGTGATAGGGGCTTTCCATCAGAAAAAGAGGAGGGACCCCTCAAAGCTCAAAGATGGGCCATGCCAGTGTTATTTTAGTGACCAAAACCAGATCTTGGGAACATCTAGGTAGAATTGTCTGAAGAAGAATGGGGTCAAGCTGAGTTGTACTAGCAGCAATGGAGAGGTTATTTTTAAGAATCAGAAGTAAGCTTATGTGATTGTAAATTATTCAGCCTAGATGTTTACAATATACAATTTAGCTTCAGGCCAATATTAATTTCCATTCCTATTACTATCAGATTAATTGCATTTTGTTGCTTTTTCTAAATACACTTCAAATCAGGAAACCTATAATTCAGCAGTTAGTCATTAAAGTAGCAGTGGATTTGCAAATGTGTTATCTGAAGCCCATCTTCAAAATGAAATAAAAATCCAGAGCTCCTTTTTTGTATAATAAACAGGGCATTAATAATAAGTAACTAGGAAATCATTTCTAAGGAGGAAAAGATGTCTAAATTGAAAAATTCTTCAGATAACAAAAGAAATCAAGGAAACAGACAATGATTGCAAGAGCTTGGGTGAATTTGCAGCTTATTAAAGCATCTACAGAATCATAGGAAATAGTTGCAAATTCTGTATGAAGATAAATTGGAATTAAAGTGAAGTTAGTATTACCTGATAAATTCCAAATACTAACGTATTATATTTCTTATGCACTACAGAGGTCATATGTGAATGTGTGTATGTGTATTTATTCTTCATTTTCATTGTTCTCCATGATTTCATGCCTTTACATGCAGCTAATATCAACTACATTTTCACAGCTAATCAATAAAACACAGTTTACATCAAATGACCAGCGAGTTGTCAATTTTTAAAAACCCCAGCCTCTCTGGTGGATTGCTGACTTCAAAGAAGTGCATTAAGATTATTAAGCAAGTAATGATTGATTTATTACATAACATTAAGAAATGTTTTCTTTGAAGCACAAATTAAAAGGTCGTGCATGCCCAGATTTTTCTTCAGGTTCATAGTTTGAAATGCAGAAGAGATAACATTGCTGGCCGTGAAGGACACATGAAGGGGATTTGAAGTGACTCCTTTCTGGGCAATATTTTAATGAAATGCTTAATATTCTGCAGTGGATTAATGAGGCTCTTCTCTATTTTCAAACAATGGGTGAACAATTAAGACCCAATCCTGAGAACAAATTGGTGTCGCTGTTATTTTGATGGTATTTAAAATGACCATTGCTGTAGCAACGGGGTTAGAAAATAACCATTTACATCAAGCAATTCAGTGGAGATATTCAGAGGGGGAAAAAATGTGGCAGCTGCTATTCCTAGAAATAAAGCTGACATTTTAGGATGAAAGCAGTTGGACCAGCTGAAACCACAACATGCATTGTGCTACGGTAAGAAGTCACCCAGAATGCATGCCAGCGTGGTAACTGCCCCCAGAAAGCCAGCGCGCTGTGCAGTTTCTCCCCCTGGTTTCAGAACACTCCAGGGAGAAGGATGGGTACAGATCTTTGAAGAGGTCAGGCTTGAAAATGGAGGAAATTAATTAGCCCCATGTGGGCAAGAAAAACCATATATCAAGTGTGGAAAGTAATCTCTATATAGAAATTAACTAGGAAAAATTGATCTTCCAACCAAACTCAGAGTCCAGTCCAAGACTGCCCTAAACACCTGTGTGTCCTAAATAATCAAGAACTATATTGCTCACCAAGTCTGCCTGACAACGCAAACAAAAAAAAATTGTCTCATATTCTTCTGGGGCATCATTATGGAAAACGAGGATGAAAATTCTACAGGTGGTCAATGAGAATAAACTTTTCTTTATGCCCAAGTGTCATATAAAGTAAGGGAACTGTTCTTATACTTTGTGAACTGGATGTTTATCTCAATACCTCCTCTGTGGAGCATTCTTCCTAATTCTCCCTCTCAGAGCTCTGATCTTTCCTTTCTAGGTGGTGAAGTTATTTTGCTTGCTGTCTGCAAAAACTGCAGTAACTTAGTCCCTCCCATCCCAAAAAGAAAAGTCTATATGGCCAAATTGATGGGATGAAATGACAGGTTTAAAGAATGATTCATTATACTATCAAGATTTGGCATGCCAATTGCTGAAAAGACTATTTTGAGCTGTCAGTTCTAAAGCACATATTTTTTCATTGACGGACATGCCAAGCGCTTGATGGAATAATGAATTGTTCCCATTGACATCACTGTCGCAAGCAACCCGCGGGCTCCATGAAGCATTTTTTCAAAGCTGATAAATAATGTTGCTGTTCTTTCCATAGTGTGTAAAGCTATGAAGATAAGGTCAAGCTCAGGGACTTCCTAAAGAGAAAGGAGAAGAAAGCGTTCAGGAGTGGAGGGGAGAATGGGGTGAAGTTTGGAGACTGATCAGACTTGACTGCATACACATCATTAGCATCTCAATTAAAAGTAATTGGATAGGGCTGGGGATATAGCTCAGTGGCATAAGCAGCTGCCTGGCAAGCGCAAGGTCCTGCATTTGATCCCTGGTACTGTGCAAAAAAAAAAAAAAACTTGGATGCATATTTTGACAGGACTGCAAAAAAAAATTTACATACTCTATTTTCTTGCTTGGGAAATATTTTTGTTTTTGTCTTGTGTGGTATTTGTCCATTTGGTTTTATTTAGTTTTTTTTTTACTCTGACTTGGACATATACACACCTGCATTCAATTCAGAAGCCCCAACAGCTCTGGCTCAGACACACACAAAAGAAAAGACTAAAAGGAGTGTGGTGGTTAAGCTTGACTGGCTTTGGGATACGACCCCTCAGATTTTAGTTGTGTCTGAGTGGTCACAGAGGCATGGATTTGAGGTCTATGTCTGACCCTGGGCCCTTTCCTCTCTGGCGCTCTGCTCTGCTTCCTGGGCACCTAGAACTAAGCAGCTTTACCTCAGCACACCCTTCCATTGGGACGGTCCTCCTTGGAAACAGTTACCCATGGACTGAATCCTCTAAAATGGTGAGCCACATAAACCTTTTATTCTTAAGGTTGTGGGTGCCAGGTATTTTGTTCCATCATTAGGAAAGTTGGTGAATACAAGAAAGCACCCAAACCAAATCCACAGGAGCACTGCCCTAGAATGGGTCAGATAGATGGATAGACAGATGGACAGATACACTGCGCTCCTGACGCACCACTATCAACCCCTGTATCTCCAGAGGAGGTCAAATCAGCACCATCCTTGCCAACAACATGCTTCTGAAGGCTTTAAGCTCCACACAGCAAGCCTGTCAGGGATCCTTGGTAATGTTAAGAGCCAGATCTACAAAAGGCTTAATGCTGATAAAAGTTACAACCTACAAAGATAGGTATAAATGCATTCTACATTTATTTGTATGAAGAACACCACCCCCGCTTTGCCTTTCAAATGCAGTCTTGGACCCTCAGTGAGACCATTCTGTAGTTTCTCTTCAGGGCCTTCTTTACCCATGCACTCAGTAATGAGAATCACGGTAAGAATACCTGCTTGAAGATGTCCTGACCTGCCCACCAAACACAAATCATTTTGCTGTCCAACAAGAAGCCTTGGGTTTTTTTTTTCCTTCTCAGTTGGTAGTTATTTTCCCATTTATGACTGAAAATTTTGGATTATGTCAGGATTTCTTTATATTCCAACCCATCTCCAAAACATCTGCTGATGACTGACTTCCCCCACTGCCCCCAGGATTAAGAGCACACACATTTTGTCCAAAGAGTTTAGGCTAAGGCCCAGAATAAGTACCATCCCATCAGAGCCACCAAGTGGCTACTCCACATACTGGACTATGAGTTTGCATAAGTGCACCTATCCGCATCTATTCATATACAGTTTGCCACTCGATCAGAGACTCAATGAACAGCAATATAGCCTAGAAAACTGTCATTTAGATATCAGGTCTAAACTCTCTCACAAGCTGAGAATGCTGAGGCCAGGAGAAGGAGCACAGCAGGCAGGACTTTACAGGTAACAGGTGCTCAGGTGTGTTGAGAAATCCCACCAAAGGCAAAGGCGTACCTCCCCCAGACTGGAGCATCAGCCTCTTTCCCCCCCGCGGTGCATCTTTCACACCAGATTTCCCAGTTGCTTCTTACTCGGGGTGTCTGCCCCCTCGGCTGTCAGCCCCCACTGCCCCAAGCACTCTGGGGTTGCAGATCTCCATGGCCACTGTCATCACGGCATCTCAGATTACAGCCTGTCAGCCACACAAAGATGCCTCCAGCACGCGTGGGCACAGGACCTTGGCTCCTTGTACATGTCTGTCTCCTCTCTTTCCTTCTCTTCACCTTGTTTCCGGAGGCCTCACCAGGCGCCAGACTTTCACTGTGTTGTGTTACATGTTCCTGAGAATCACCTTTCCTGACCATGCTACCTTCCAGTCACCTTCCTGTGGTTGTGAACACAGCTCTTCCCTTCAGGTCCTTCCCTCAGTTAACTCTTCTGCACCCTCTCGCGTGGTTATCTGGTTAATACCAATTTCCCCTGTTCCCTCGCCACTCTGCTCCCAGCAACGCGTCTCACACAGAGTGACCGAACAAAACATCCTAACAAGCTTCTGAGGTTGCTTCCCTTCATAGCCCCCATGTACCGATGAGAAGCCTGGGCTCAGGGAGTTTAGGTGGTTTGCATTAGGTTCTCTGGCAATTGGCCACAGTGCCCAGGCTCTGTCGGGTCACAGCCTGCATTTTCACTGTCCTGCCCGGTGCCACTCCTCAGAACTTTGAGAAGCCCCTGGAATTTCTCACAGGAGTTCAAAGGCGTGCATTTGCCAAGCATCATTAACCTACAGAAGACCCTTAGTAGGTGACCGGCCACCTCAGTGAATGAAACTGATAAAATCCACATGATAATTCGGGCTCCCCTCCAAGGGCCAGGCAGGGACGCCAAGATAAAAAGTCCAAATGTGCCACAGAGTCACCACTTGGGTCTGCACTTGGGCAGGTTGCTCCTACTTGGGAACCAACTAGTCAGTGCTCTCCCGCAGGGCTCCTGAGGGCTCCCATTTAGTTCAACCAAGAAAGCGGATTTTACACCGCCTGCTTTTCGGCGTTAATACTGGAATTAAAAAGGAGGACAAGAACAAAGAGAGGCAGAATACAGCAACTTTCCAAGCTGGTGGCCCTGTCCACAAGCTTAAAAGCAGAGCTGTCACAGAATGGGCACTTTTCTCTGGATATTACTTTTATTGCTTTGTTCTTCAGATTTATTGCTTGTAGCACACAGCACATACCATAAAACTCATCTTTCCAACAGACTGTTATTTGAATTGCAAAAGCAAGCCTATCCAAGACCACATCACCAAGTAAAAAGTAAATATGATAGAATTACAAAGCGATGTATTTGCATAGAGATGCCTGACAACTCAAGCCAAAATTTGATCCCCGAATCTGGTGATGGTGCTATGAGACACTCCGTCATCCCATCTGACTTTTAGTTCTGCAGCAAAGCAGCGGTCATGACGTGCTCATAAGCTAGAGAAGAAAAAGCTCCAGGTCCATCTCCCCCAGGTAAACCATACGCATTTCTCAAAGCGTCTTGTGTCACTTCTCTCCCTGAACATTGTTGGTTGTTACCTGTATTTTTGAAAAATGATACCTAGACAAAGGTATTTTTCCAGAGGATTTGCATTTTTCTCTCATTGTAGAAGCACTCATTTTGTGAGTTAAGACCTGCTTATTCCAGCTCCCGTTTTCCACCTGGCTTCAGAGCACACAGGTTTGCTATGTAGTGCGATGCGGTACAGTACACGTTAATTTTTCTGTTTTCCTCTTCCTCCTGCCTCCTTTACAGCTGGCTTTCAAATGCTAAGCACGGCCTTTGCCTGCCTGGCCTTAGGTTTGTTCAGCATGTCCCTAGTACTTCTGTCATTGCACTCTGCCGTCTGCTTTGTTTACGTGTCTGTCCCCCTTGGACTTCAGGTTTTCTCCGGGACTCCCAGCAGTCACCTGTAACTTTATCTTCTGCCTGCTGATTCCTCTCGCAACTGCCTCCTATCAGGCTGGCCTGACCCCCTGGCACCTTTCTTGAACACGTGGCTCAACTTAGATTTCCACTCGAAACAGTGGGCGCTTTAACGGAAGTGTGTCCTCACAATTTATCCTCCCGATTTCTTGGGAAACTACACTTACTTTTCACCTACACTTGTCCTGCTGACTGAATGAGCTAGAGAGGCAACAGGCATCGATGTCGCTGAATGACACTGAGCCCGGAGGGAGACAATCCCATCCACATCCCTCAGCTTCTGTTAGCTGTGGCGATTATAAGCATAGCTGTTGGTAATGCTGTACTAGGGAGGGTTGTTCAGATTGTAAGAAAGAGATCATCTACTTCACAACCTGAATGTATAAGTGACCGAAAAGTGGCCCGTAACTGCTCCTCGTATAAGAGTACCCCAGCCTCTCAGATCTGGGGTCTTTGTACTGGGGTTTGTCATTCACTTCATCGAACGAGAAAGGTACCCAACCGAAGCCATTCCCATGGGTCGTTTATTTACCTTTTATCTTGCAGCGTTCGGATTGGACAAATTTGGCTCAGCTATTGATCCTCGGACCCATCACCTGGGACCAAATAGCACAACCGATTTAATTCATCATGAGACGCAGCTCCCCAGAGCAACTTTGTCCTGAGGCCCTGCAGGTGCTCCACCTCTGGGAGGGGCTGTGAGCTCCGCGCATGCTCACACCAGTCCACCTGGAGGGGGATTCTTGCAACCCCAATTCTCGTACTTCCCGAGAAAATAATCCTATGGTTAAGTAAACCTGGATACAGTGCATATTTGAGCTTCCTGTTCAGAGACTGACAAAGCAACTACTATATCAAATGTGCTGAAAAGTCCTGCAATAAATTCTGTTTAACTTGGGGCAACATTTTCTAGGAAACTCACTTCTCATAGAACGTCCTACTGACACCCAGTGTAAGACGCTTTAGTGTCCTAACCTGTAGTTCCCATTTACTCTAAACCAGAACCTCCAGGGAACAGCTAACAAACTACAATCAAGCTGCACAATTAGACACTCTGGGGCATTTGTTCTGCAGATCAAAATTAATGCTCTCCAGGTTCAAGGCCTTCAAATAATAATTCTCTATGTCATTGTATACCAATAACATTTACTAAACACATGCTATGTGCCAGACACTAAACAAGGGTGACTCTTCTTTATTACATTCTTAAGTCAGCCTGCCTGATACGTATTGAACTGACACCCGTGTATCAATAAGAACATTGAAGCTCTGGGAAACTAGGCAGCAGCCCACGGTCACGCAGATCTTATGCTGCAAAACCGAGGACTGAGGGCCTTCTGGTTTCCATCCCCACGTTCTTCTCCACCCTCCTCTTGCTCTGAAGACCAAACACTCTGAAACTAGACGCTGTAGAGAAGGACTGACATGAAACACTCTGAGAGCTGCCCTGGGTCACTCCCTCATAGCATGAATTTTCACGCTCTGCCTAACAGCCCTCCTGAGTTACTGTCTTGTCCTCAAGGGCCTTTGGCCTTCCATGGACTCCTCTGCTGGGTTTGGTTTTGCTCAAAATGAAACGGTAGCAGCAGTTACACATTGGATAACTTGTGAAAGCAAGGTCAGGTAATTAGCTCCTAAGAGCAACGGAAGAGTTAATGTGCTCTCAGCAGGCTCTGAGCAGAGGTTCTGCTCCAGCCACGTTCCTGAGCAAGTCAACGAGAGCGAGCAGTGAGCGCATCCCACCCACAGCTCTGTCCCTGGGAGCCTCCTCCAGGGAGCCAGCCCTCGCCCCATCCCACAAGAGGGTCTGTAGATAATGTACAGCATGTATATACTGACTGTCCTAAATATGTCTATACTTAAACTGAAAAGTGCCCGTGTAGTTTCTTTCAAAACAGAAATGGAAAAAATCGACCACAAGCAGAAGCCAACTCTTACTCTCAGCACTCAGGTGCCTGGAATCTAAAATGAATCTTATCTGGCCCTGCAGGTCCCAGAGAGCATTTGGAAGGGCTTTACTGCCACCTTGTGGTCAAAAGGGGCGCTACTGTCCCAAGCGTGTGAAATGCTAAGGCCGAACCTGCTCCTGTTCACTTCTTTTTGGGCAAGAATGGTTATCCTATCTTTCTTTCCACGTGCCCCAATAAACTAGAGAAAAGAGAGACATTAAAGTCTTCTAGAAAAGACCTCTGTAGACAAGGGCTATTTAAACAACTGAATTCTTCAGACAAGCATAGCTGAGACGATTTCCTTATATCCTAGTTGAGCAGTAGAAGAAAATTTTCAAATTTTCTCTGTATTATCTCTTTCAAAGAAAGCTACCTGGCAATTGCCAGAAAGGGTCTCACTAAGCTCTTGGGTGACTTTCTCTGTTCCTGGTCCCCATATGCACACAATTACTTTTTCTTCCTTCCTTCCTGTATTACATACGTACATCACCATTTAAATGCTTTTACCAAGAACGCCCTGTATTCAATCCATCTGCTATTTACTGACTGTGTGACTTTGGGTGAGTTCCTTAACCTCTCTGTTCTCTATTTAGACATCTAAAAGAAGCTCTTTACATTTTTAAAAAAGATTGTACGATGAGGGGACATTACTAATACACAGCACAGATCGTGTAAGGCCAATGAAAACTGCAATATTAACCGTGCAGCCTGAACCCTGCCGACCCTGCCCCCTGCCTTCCACAACGTCAAGCTTGCGGTATCATCTGTAAGTATTCTTTTCTTAAAAATTAGCAATAAAATCAGAACCTAATGAAGATTTTAGACCAAAGGACCAGTTGATAGGAAGCAGCAGGGAGCCAGGAACAAGCCCAAGGATATCCTCACCTTGCAGGCGCTGCCAAGTGTCCCTGCGAGCCCCTGCAGCCTGCAGCCTACCCCACCCGGTTGCCAGGGCGGGCGCAGATAGACTCTCGCTGAGCTCCTCTCCAGAACCAGAGCTCTCCCTTCGCCAGATACGCTGCTCTCCAGCGGTCCCCGCCACATACACCGTCATAGGGAGAACGCCTGCCTCCTTACGGGACCCCCCGAAAGATGTCCAATCCCACCGGCGTCCCTGTGGTGCCACCTGCTGCAGCAGCGGAGCTCGGTTCCTCTCCGTCCACGCCGGAGCCCCTGCTTCCTCCCAGGTGCCGGTCCTGGGCAGATCCCCCGTGAATCCGCTGCGCGCAGTCTTCACCCCAGAGGCTGCCTTGCCAGAACCTGACCTGAGACAGCGCACTACAGTCCATTCCTAGCAAGCCAGCTAGCGTTAGCCTGCTGCACGCCAGCGCAGGCCCCGGCTCCCCTGCCCACAGCTCTTCAGGGGCTCCCGTTCCGTCCAAGTGCAGGCCAGGGCCTAGCCGTCTGCTCTGCCACCCCTCGTGTCTGTGACCTCACCCACTCTCCCTTGACCACACCGGCTGCGCCGGCTCCTTGCTGTCCCTCCAGCACGTCAGGCAGGCGCTGCCTCCGGGCCTCTGCGCGTGCTCCTGCCTTCCCTAACGGCTCTTTGCTCGCTTGGCTGCTGCAGTTCCCCAATTCGCTGGCCTTCCACCTGAGCCAAAGGCCACATCTTCAGTGAGGCCTTGGCTGGCCCCACGCGAACGGGCGCGGCCCCCACAACTCCCTCTCCCGTTTCACCTTTCTCCGTAGTGCTATCCCGATGCAGCATACTATAAATCTTAATTAGTGATGTTGTGTACTGTCTTCTCCACCAGAAAGCTCCAGGAGCACCAGGACCTCTGACCATGTCCCTAGAACCTAGAACAGCGGCTGTACAGGAGGGGCTCAGTCGGCACGCGCTAGGCGCGCAAGCAAAGGAGTGAATGGGAGGCCTCGGGCGCAGAACCAGACGCCAACGATCGTTGGGGAAGTCTCGGCACCCTGACTCCTACATCGTTTTGGTAAAGATTTATGCAACGCAACATTTGTGAAAACACCAGAGAAAAAGCTGGTAAATAAATGTAAGTATGTATATATATAGAGAGAGAGACAGAGAGAGAGAGAAAATTTTTTCACTGAACTGAATTCTTCATCATTAAGCTACTGAGTTTTTATAGTCTGCAGGCTACTAGATTGGGCAGCGGGGAAGCAAGTACAGTCGATAACACTCAGGCACAGTAACTCTGAAAATGTTTCAGATATTTAAATGAAATATAAAAAGATTTATTCCAAAGCCATATATGAAATGTACAAATGATGAAATGCATCCTCTTTAAAGACTTAATAAACAGAGCAGTCTTTATACATTTTAAATATTATAACAGTTCAAGGGTCTTCTTTTGCTCCTACCAAAAAATGTCCAATAAAAGTTAATTGCATAAAGTGTCAAGTGTACTTTCTTGTTTATATAAAATGTATCCTCTTTAAATGCAAACTACTCAAACATAGTTTTATTATGAAATTGTTCTCAGTTTCTGAATCCTCCATAGTCTACGACATCACATTTCTATGTGCTTCGCAAAATGAGGTAAGAAGATAAATAATACGACTTTTTCCTGATAAACTTTTCAGATGTTTATGCCCTGCTGACTCAAAGTGCAGTGTGGCCTTTGCGATTCCTTTCCTGTGAAATATTTCCCAGTGGTTGCTTTGTACTCTGCATCAAGCACAGTAGCAATACCTGTCATTTAAAAATTCATAATTTTATAATTCTTTTTATACAGTTTTAAGTCAAATCAAAGCTTTTCCTAGAGTGATTCACTATTTTCCTTTCAGACATTTCAATAAATATTACTAGACTCTAGAAACCTACACATAACCCTTTAAAACAAGGACCAGCAAAGATCCAGATATATTTTGTCACTACGTTAGGTCACTCAAGTGTTAGTAAAATGTAAACTTCACAACGGGCAGTGTAATCCATGGTTTCTAACTTCTAAATTGAAAGTTCATAAACGGTAAAAAAATGAATCCTATTCAAAAAGCAGGACTATAATTTAGAGCGTCCCCGGCTCCCAGCGTCTGGGGCTTTCCCGCGTCTCGCCACGGCAGTTTGGGCCGCCCTACCGCATCTCCCCCGGCAGCTCAGAGAAACACGTTCAGTTTGATCTTCCCAGCCGAGGTCTCGGCATTCACGCTCGTCAAGTCTGTCTCGAGCTGGTGGTGTTTATCAAGGAGGATCGCTCCTTTGCTGCTCACCTGGTCGCCATCTTCCCGGAAGTCAATAATTTAGATATTCTTTTTAAACAATGACACTTTCTTAAAGCTTTTTAATTTGACTGGATAATTCATATGTCTACGTCTTATAGGGAAAAATGCTCTTCTGTGGCTACTTTGGAGTTTGTACAATCTGAGATTGAGACACTTCCATGCTTACAGAGGTAGATACATACATACTGTGTGCAGTTACAAGTAACTGCATAAAGGAAGCCACTGTTTCATATATAAATTCAACACCAATATTCTCCACAGCTAAAAAGGAGTCAGTGGAGGCAAGCTATAAAATACACAGCAGATCACTGCAGAATGTTCCCACTGGTTTGTATTGCATGTAGTACTTTGGGAAAACATGATTTGAATATGAAATATGTGAATATAAATTAATACAGAAGCATGCACATAACCTGGAGTTGACTAAACACTGATCTATAACATGGTCTTGTAACTTGAGAATCACTGTGCGTGTGTGTGTGTGTGTGTGTGTGTTGTGCATGTTTTCTTTCCCCCCACAATCAGTGTTAGGGACAGATTTTGGCAAATAACAGAGAGGAGCTGGATTTACCTAAATATCTCATAAACAAGTTGGAACACTCTGGGATTGTAACGACACGATATTTTACAAAACCATTCAAAAATTCTAAAGCTGAGAAAATTGAAAACTTTGGTATTCCAAAGAAGAAAGCTCAAATATACACAGGAGCCTTGGCCCAATTTTAACTATAAAACTAAATTTTTCAGTGCAAAAATATTACAGCCATTGATAAACAGCAATGACATAACAACCACAGACCACACGTGGAGTCTGTGTGACACAAAATGTCCTGAAGGTCATCTTCCAGTGCAGAAAGGGCCATGTGAGTGAGGAAGTAGCAGGCTGTCTGATGGTGCGAAGTGTGCGTCTGGCGTGAGAGTTCCAAGGCCCTCTTCTTGCAACCAGACTCAACACGTTCACAGCTCATCATGTCGCTTCTTCAATGGCCACTTTGGGTGCTGCAGGACGTGATCTGCAGCACCCAGAACAAGGGACATGAATTCTTCCACATCGAAAGAGTAGTTGGTGAACTTCGGGTGCTCCCCTAGAGTTGGGTGGTGGCCCTGCAAAACCAAACCAGAACAGAAATCCTTCAGTCACTAGGAGCATGGCTTCCTCTACAGGAAGGACATTGTTTTACTTTGGCTAAGGCAGTTGTCTTAACTCTTTCTGCACACGAGAGGTTGGCAAACATTTTCTAGAAAGGGCTAGATAATATTCTCAGCTCTGTTAACCCTAGGTTCTCAGTCATAGTTACTCAGTTACTCAGCTGCCACTGAAGCGCACAAGCAGTCGCAGACAATGCACAAACACACATGTGAATGTCCCAGTAAAACTTTATTTACAAAAACAGGTGGCAGGCCAGGTTTGTACCTTAGGGGTTTGCTGATTCCTGTCACATCTAATCTGCTAGATCTTGCTCTGCCCAAATTTCACAAAGCTGTCTTAACATTAAAATCTTCTCCAGTTTGCAAACTAGAACACCCCACTTTTCTACGGTAGAAGAGTTTTATCTTTGGATAGAAGCTCAATGGTCATTTTTAATTATCATAACTGGGCATGCTAAATTATTTTCAGGCTTAGCGGGGTGAGCTCTGTGATTGCTCTTTACCTTGTCTTGAGGGAAGACTTTGCTCTGCCTTTGCCATGTGATATAGTGAACGCCTCGCAGCCTGGCCAAGTCTAGGTAACAGCGCTCATCTTCACAGTTGTACCTAAAGACAGAGACAGGTCACACATGAGGCTTCTGGCCCAGGGTTTTGGCGCAATCTAGAATTATCTGGGGGGAAAATGCACCTTCAACATGTTTCTGCAAAGGGTTTTGTGAATGGTAAAGAAGATAAAGAAAAATCATTTTTCACATATTCTTGGGCTCAGGGATAAACCCCTCGCCCAGCATGTGTGAGGCCCTGAGCTCCATAGAAACCCCTCAAAAAAAACTTTTTAAAAAAGTATAAAAATAAATTTTAAAAAATCATTGCAAGAACTTTATGTTCACTTTATAAAAAAGAATAAAAGCAAGGAATGGAGGGGACTGACATTATTCTACTACTACCCACGAACTTACACCGTCTCCTAGGACATTATGCCTGTACGCTTGTGGGAGGAGACTACGGCGGTGACGGATCCAAGCTTGTACAGCTAGTTAATGAAGGAAACAAAACCTGACTCTCAGTGAGGGTCTTCTCCCTTCTTCCCTTCTCCCATCCTTCTCTCTCTCCCTCTGGGAGAGATGAGTTAAGACAAAGCCCACAGTTCTCTGACTATATCTCTAATATATATCATTTTAAAATGGCTTATACAACATTGGAGGTTTCTCACAACTTTAAAATACTATGTCACCCATGTGGAAAGCTACCCCTAAGCACTTACAGTTCAAAGACCACAGCCCAGTCCGGAAGGAAAAGTAAATGGGTAAGACCAGCTCCGTGCATCCCAATAAATATGTCCGTATTGTGTGTTATCCTGAGTTGATCTAAAAACCCAAGTTCTCTGTAACATGTAGAATAATACAAGAGGGACAAGAGAAGGGAAAAGGCTTCAGTCGCGTTCATCTACGATTCATGGTAACATTTACAAAAGTATATTTTCCAATGTAAATCAAATTCTACATCTATTCTTTTTTTGCCAATTTTAGGCACACCCTAGTAAATAACTTACTGTTTTAATAGTTTAACATTTTTTCTATGTAAATACACTTACCTTTTTAGAATTAAGTATACAGAGGTACCTAGGTTCACAAACACATTTGTTTGGAAATAATTTGGCTCACAAACAGAAGCACTTGGCAAAATTTTGCTTTTGTTTGCAACCTCTGGGTTGGGTGGCAGACATGACTGTGGCCATCTTTCCCACACAAACACAAATGAGGTCATGTTTTTCAAAATCATACAACAAATTAAGTTTATTAACTGAGGTACCACTGTTCTTATTTATAAGAGAAACTTCAGTAGGTGTCTTAAATAGGAGACCAGCAATACACCATATCAACAAAGTAGGTGTGTGACACTGGATTAAAGGTGTAATACTGGATTAAGGATGTGTGGAAGTGGAACAGTTCAGACTGGATTATCATGGTTCTGGGTGTGGCTTAATGGATGTACTGAACACAGAAGACCATCCCGGGATGAGAGTGGCGCTAACCAATAGTCTAAGTAGTATAAAAAGGGAAAGGGAGGCTCGCTGCCTCCTACCCGCCCTGCCGGACACTGTCCCTCCTCTGTGTGCCCTCTACATGTCTCCCTGCCTTGTACCCAGCCAACTATGAACTGAAACCTCTACAAATTAAGCTAAAATAAAACTCTGCTCCTTTAACTCATGGGTGTTGGGTATTTTATTCCAGCAATGGGAAAGTAACCAAGACAGACGGTGTCTGACTATCCAGTCCAGGTATTTAAGTACCTATAGTTTCCACTGGAAAAACACTTCCTGGCCACCACTAACTCACTCAAGCAAAGGAAGCCATGTTTGCTTGAGGGTGCTTTTTACCTACCTGTACTTGTAATCAACAATCTGGACCTCAAAGGTGGATACTGTTTTCAGCGCATTCACAAGCTAAGAAAAACAGAAAAACATTTAGAATTTCTTTTCCTTTCTTCTGTTTTACTTTCCTTTATGAATGTTATAACTTCTTATTTTTTTAATGTAATGTTTTTCAAATATTAAATATTTTGGTCCTACTGCTCTGAATCTTATTGGAGTTCAAATGGTGGCACACCCCTAAACAAATGACTTCCCTGCCCAGAAATTCTGATGCCCTAAGTGGCCATGAAGAAAGAAGACAAAAGTTTAAAAAAGGTCAGAAAAAAAGGAAAACATGGAAACAAAGCCTTTGTAAATGGGGAGGGGGTCAGGGGTTGAAGGGAGGGTACTAGAATGGGGAAAAAACAGTTATATCCTATACAGGTACAAATTCTGTATGATAAGTGTGACCACCATGTATGTATAAAATCTACCAATAAAATCTGACTGATAAAAGGAAAACATTTTCAATATTTCCCACATAGCAAACATTATTCTTCTAGCAAACAGAAAGTAACCAAACATGGTTCACATATTATAAAAATCATAGACCCTTCGGAAGACACCCAGTGTAACCCCGTACTGTGGTTCACCATTCAAAGATTCTTGCACTGGAATCAGGTTGGCCCTGGGCACACACTGAACTGCACGGCAGCATCACTGGCCAGGGCTGGCAGCACAGCTCGTTGAGAAAGCACTGGCCTCCCCTATCTGGGGCCGTGGGTTCCACCCCCCACACTGCCCGCTAACAGGCACTGATTATGCATTCACATTGTGCAGGCATTTCTAACGGCTTAGAGTTTACATAACTTAATCCCCATAAAAGTCATACCAAGTGATGCCTATTTTATAAATGAGACCATGGAGGCTTACAGAAGTTAAATAACTTTCCCACGACCTCCTGGCTGCGCAATGCAGAACCAAAATTAAACCTAGGTCTTCTGCTCCTAGAATCTGTGTACTTAACCAGCGCTCTGCACTTGGCAACAGACAGTGACCAAGATCTAATCCCTGCTCCATTTTACACACACACACACACACACACACACACACACACACACACACACGATCATACAATCACAGAATGGAAGTTTCTCTCCCTAGACAGCCCCTGGCCCCCCTTGAATATACTGCTTACATCAAAGAGCAGAAGGAGCGAGGTTAGAGTTCCAGTTTTCCGGGAGGGAATTAATCAGATGGCAGGAGCCTGGTGGGTCTCTTAATGAGGCGTGCCCACATGAAAGGGGCCGTGCCCCTGGGAGTCCCACGGCGAACGCGCTGCTCCTCACGATTTCTAGTCCCACCGTCCAGACTTCATACGGGGCAGGATCGCGCTGTCACTTAATCAGAGGGTCTGAGTCTACTCTCAGGCTTAGCGCTGCACTGCTCTCTCTACTGGATTCTCCGCTGCTCTTCAGCAGCTCCATGCTATTTCCCAGGATAAGGGCCAAGATCTACTTGCTCAAAACACTTTGGTGCAGGAGGCTTTCTCAGAGCTAGAATAACCGGATCATGGCTGCTACCCTCCTCACTTGCTGGGTGACCTTATGCACCTTTTCTAACCTCTAAGCTTCAGGGTCCTTGTCTACAACAGCAGGTAATGATAAAATACTGACCTGAGGGTGTATGGGGGTTGGGGGACCTCATGCAGGGGGAAACACACCCTCAGCATTTACTGTGTTGCCTACACTGGTGTGTACTCTTCACCTGTTGGCTATGAGGCTTCCCTTCCGTCAGCCCTCCATACCCATGAGTTCCATGTCCGTGGATTTCACTAACATCAGATCAAAAATATATGTTAGAACTTGCATCTGCACTGACCCAATGTACAGACTCTCTGTCATTACTCCTTAAACAATACATAACAACATTTGCAGAAAGCATTCACACCATAGCAGGTATTGCAAGTAATCAGAGATCACTTAAAGTTCACAGGGAGATGCGTGCGGGCCTTAGGCAAATAGTGCATCACCTTATGTCAGGAACTTGAGCATCTGCAGAATGTGCTCTCCACAAGGCACAACCCCCAAGGATGCCCAAGGACACTCGCATGTTTAATTTTGCGTACTCTGTCTCTCACACACACACACACACACACACACACACACTGCTCATAGCTTACGATCAATGTCTCATTATACCATATGTTCATGTCCACGTGGCTCCCAGAAAGAGATGTTCACTGCATAATTTTGATCAGCCTATGAAGCCTTTAAATTAATCCACATAAAACATCTTACCCATCAAACCCCACCCTGCTTCCTTCTTCCTAAGTTTGTTCCACTTCAATCCTACTTAAGTGCTCAAGCTAAAAGCCTAGGGACCACACCTGATCCTGAGTACCTTCCCTGGCCCCACCTAATGGACCTGTACAAGTCCAAACGCACCGCAGGTCGTCTCCCCAAACTGCACCCTGAACCCATTTATCATCTCTCTGTCATCGCCTTCACCCAAACTCCCCCCTGGGCTGCAGTGACAGCTCCTGATCAATCTCTGTTCCTACTCCTGCAGGGAGAGCAATTTAAAAGCAAATAATAAGTCAATGCATGTCTCTCCCTGTGTACCTGTTTTTTACTTGCCTCTGTAACAAATTACTACAAACTCAACAGCTTAAACCAACATGACTTCTACAGTTCTGCTGGATCGAAGCCCAACTTGAGTGTCACTAGACTCATGCAAGCCTCCGGTAGGGGTGCATTCCTTCTAGGCTGTGTCTTCTTTAAGAACTGTCAGAGAGAATCTGTTTCCTGCTTCTTCCAGCGCCTAGGAGTGGTGTACACCCAAAGGCTGGGGGCACCTTCCTCCACCTTCCACTGCAGCAGCGCTGCACCTGCTTCTGTATTCATGTCTCCTTCCCTCCCTCTCCGACTTCTTATTTTTTGGTACCGTGGATTGAACCCAGGGCCTTTACAGTGAGCTACATCACCAGCCCTTCTCTCAAATCCTTCTATTTGGGGACAGGGTCATGCTAAGTCACCTAGGCAGGACTGGAACCCATGACCTCCTGAGGTTACAGTGTTGAGATTACTGGCATGCATCACCATGCCCACCCCCTCTCCTACTTCTAAGGAAGTAATGAAATGTGATCTGATCTGTGAGATCAAAGAGCTTTCCAGGCTGAGGCAAAGGTCCTCAGGTGGATCTGTGACCCATCTGTGGCTACACTGAGCCCACCTGAATAATTCAGAGTGAATCCCTACTTAAGGCCAGCACATTAGTGACCTTAATTTCATCTACAACCATAATTTGCCTTTACCATGTAACCCAACCTTTTCACAGGTTCCAGGGATTTAGACCTGGGCATCTTTCAAAGGGCAGAGGACACGCTACTCTGTCTGCCCACACCCTGCTTAACATTCCTGGGTAGCTTCCCCCCACACCAAACTAAACTCCATCTCCTCTCCACAGTCCACAGGACAAACAGGACGTGGTCTCTCCCACAGCCAGGCTTTTCTGAGCTCTTCTTTTTTTTTTTTTTTTTTTTTTTTTTTTTTTGTGGTACTGGGGATCGAACTCAGGACCCTGCGCTTGCTAAGCAAGCGCTTATTCCACTGAGCTATATCCCCAGCCTTCTGAGCTCTTCTGATGCCAGCACCTCTCCTGCTGCAGCATCCCTGTGCTCCCTACTCTCCCGAGGCACATTCCTGCTCCATCCCAGCTGACGAGCTCACCCACCAGGCAGCACCTCTTCAGACACTTGTCCGTCTGCCTCCCCCTCCCAGCGGCGTCCCCGGTCTCTGTCACATCGCCCTATTGCCAGTGCTTGTCACCGCCGGGCATCACCTCAGGGACTGACCCACCTGCGCATGTGTTCCCACCAGTCTCTCATCTCCAGCATGAGCTTCATGAGGGCAGGGGCCTGCCCTGCCTCCGCTCTGTGTCCAGAGCTGAGAATGTGCCCTGCTTTGTGTCTGGTGCTCAATATACCTGCGGGCTGAACCTGGGGACTTCCACTGATCCAACCACTGAGCAAGGCACGGGCCACCAGACTTCTCAAACAAGTAACAAGTTTCAAAGCAGAGCTTTAAACATAACATGAAGCAATAAAGCACATTAGTCATGGGAGGTAAACTCAATACAATGATATTAAAAACTAACCTCATTTTGGTTTAGTATTTTCCGGTATTCTGTGCTCCGGGCAAGAATGGTGACTCGAATTTTTCCATCCTGTAATCAAAAGAATAGGCAAAATAATGCTGGATATATCTGGACCAATGAAGGAACATCTGACCCTTGGAAGTGATTTTCAGAAAGAGATGAAAGTCAAGGTTCACTTATGCAACAATTTTCAGCTAACTTCCTCACCAATCCACTTTAAAAGATTACAAATATATCCACTTTACAAGAAAATGTGGTACATATACAAATAGAATATTACTCGGTATAAAAGAGGAAGAATATCCCATCATTTGTGGTGGATTGGCCAAGCAAGGCCTGATCAAAGAGGCCACATTCTGTTAACCTCGTGGACTGTGGTGAGGAGATGGAATTTCCCTCAGTGTGGAGGGAGGCAGCCCATGAACAAATCATGTCTGGCTTAGTGCAGTCACACAGAAAGTGCAATGCCGCCTGCTCTAACTTCTCTGTGGAGCTCAAGTGTTGATCTCACGGAAGTAAACAATAAAATGCAGTAGTGGCTGCTGGGGGGAAGGGGGCAGGGAGAGGAGAGGACAGAAAAGGGTCAGCAGGTCCAACAGCTACAATGGCAGAGTAAGTTTCCAGTGCTCTGTGCCACAATGAGGAGTTGTGGCTCTGTCTAGACATTCCCCCAGGCAGCCCTGCGTGGGCTTATTCAGAGGTGGCTGGATCTAGAGTGTGTACTGGGATTAAGGGGGTGTGACCGCTACATTAGTCCACCGATGGGTGTGACACCCGCTCTAAGCCAGGTGGCCTAAATGGAATATAAAAGGGCAGGAAGTCTGTTGCTTGCTTGCTTTTGCTGTCCTTTGCCTGCCATGAGCTTTTTTCCTCTGTGGTACATCTCTGCCATGTGCCACCCTGCCTTGGAGCCAGTCGATTATGGACTGAAACCTCTACAAACTGTGAGCTAAATAAACCTTTCCTCTTTTATCTTTGGGTATTGGGTATTTTGTCTCACCAGTGAAAAAAGTAACTAAGATGGCAGGGTGAGTATATTCAGCAATAATTTTTTGTGTATTTCAAAATAGCTAGAAGAGAGGATTTTGAATGCTCCCAACAAATGGACATGATAAATGTTTCAGACAGTGGATGGGCTAAATACCTTGCTTTGATCATAACACATTATATCATGTATCAAAATATTAGACTCTAGAACTTAAATATACATAATTATTATGTGTTGATTAAAAATAAAAATCAAGGAATCCACTTTAGTCATGGAAGACAAAACCTATTCATTATATCACTGCTTGGCTGTTGGCTGGCAGAGTGGTCTTTCTGGCAGGGATTTTGTGGGCTGGAGGGGATTTGGGAGAAGTGGAGAGATAATGGCCAAAGAAGCAGAAAAAGAAACGAAGGAATAAAAGCCATATTCTTAGCTTTATCTTTAACAGTTGCTAACAACCGCAGATCAGAAAACACTGTATTATCCTGAGTATTTGTTCTCCTGCCAGCATAGTATTAATTTTGATTAGGAATTAAAAAAAAAAATCAAGCCCACCTTGGAACCCACAATGCGTCCATTACCTTGGGTCCTGTCTGTGTGATGTTTAGCCTGTGCAGCACATGCTGGGAGAAGGCCCTGAACAGCCCAGTATTTTGACAGCCAGATATCTAAAATGAAAATACCAGTTCATATTACAGGGAGGACTTCTGCCTGGCCGTGTAAGGTGCTCTCACACTCTGCACAAGTGTCATCATAAAACACTTACCAGAGGGGTGTTGTAGAACAGCCCATACCTCATGCGGGGCAGTAATGAAAAGACAGCTTCTTTAAAACATACCTAAGAATGAAAATATTTTAAAAGGTAAACGAATTTGCACCCTTCACACCAAAACAGCACTTATAAGTTCGGAAAATAAATTCTATTTTTTTTTTGAGACAGGGTCTCACTATGCAGTTCAGGATAGCCTTAAGCTCATTTTGTAGCCCAGGCCGGTCTTGAACTTGTAAGGAGCCTCCTGTCTCAGCCTCCTGAGCACTGGGATTACAGGTATACACCACCACGCCTATCTCCATTTTTCATTAAAATAGTTTGAATAGCAAAGGATTTCAAAAAGAATAAAATGTATAGTTTTTGAAGTTACAGAAAAATGTTCTCAAAAGCCATATGGTTCACAACAATGAGGATTACAGTTATAACCAAAGAAACCACGAAGTCAGACATCACGGTAATAGCTAATAGAAACTCAAATGAAACATTTATTGGATGAGTAATTCATCTGTATATGAGTTATTTACAGACATTTCAGTAAAGCTTCCAGTACCCTTTTGGAATCGTAAGTTTTCAAGTGTATCACATCATAGTCAGTGAATGCTTTCCAAGTGTCGGAGAACAGGTCACCATATCCGTAAGAGCTCTGGAGATGGAAACAAAGCAAGTTAGGGTAAAAGGACAAACCAAAAACACTGAATTTGCCTGCTAGTGTTACATTATATTATGATCCTAACTGAGGTCATAAAAACCATAAAACACAATAGCTTTTTCTTTGGGGCCTGAACAAATGCCTAATTTGATTAAATATACTCCGAAATAAACACCACAATCATTTCTCAGCGTGTTAACACTGTTTCATTTTTCTACCCTAATCCGTTTCATTGTCATGTCTTTGAAATTATGGGTATGGGGATTTTCCCTGAAATCTCAATCCATACCACAGAAACACACAACCCATATTCACGCCACCATCTATATACATGCTGGTATGCTTGGTGAGCAACAAACATCAAGGTAAATGGATTATCTTTGGAAAGTGATTTCAAAGCAAAAAAACAGCTTAAAAGGCCTAACATTAAAAGTATAATGTGTGTAACTAAGAAGTGTTCTTCCCAGTGACTACTGAATAACATGTGTAGTCCCTCTTAGCATTAATGCTCACGGCATTACTATAACAATAATATTCTATAGCAATAGCAGCAGCACCTGGCACACTGCCCATGTCCCAAGCATCATGCGAAGCCCTTCATGTCATTAACTCATTAAGCCACCCCACACGCCTAGGAGCTAGGTAAGATCATTGTCCCTACTACACAGAACAGGAAACTGGGACACAAATTTAAGTAATATGCCTAAGTTGTAGAGCTGTGAATTACAGAGCTGGGTTAATCTATGATCTCAGAATTGACGCTGAGAAACTGCAGATGATGGCGACCTGTGTTTACAAACTGCATCTTCCTTTTTGGAAAAACAGAAATTAATGATAAGTTGCATTGGCTAAAGACCGAGGTCAATTAATTTTCAAATGGTAAAGCAGATTAATATACTCAGCCAAGAAAAATAAGAAATATGCATTTCAGGGTTATATTTGAAGTCTACAGTTGATTTTGTATTTACGTTTATTAGGTTCAAATTTTTTTACTTTCATAGCATTTGTTTCATATGTTAAACATTTTATGTTGTACATATTACAGTTATTTCAAAGTGATTGAGAACTGTTACATGTAGTGGTTTTTTAAAAAATCCTTCCTGCAGTGCTTCTGCAATGCTATTCTAATAAAGGGCCTTCTCAACATCATCCAAAATGAGACGTCACTGCTCAGACTCAATAATAAGTAAAGGGCAATTAACAGAAGTGGTTCTAGGTGGTTTCTTAAGTTAAAATACTTCAGATAAAATAAGATACCTTTGAAAGGAAATTTTAATAATAAAATAATCTGACTGATCCCTTCTAAGTGAAATCATGCATTTCCCTTAGAAATAAGGAAAATTAGTTATAAGCAGCTCTAGAAACTTCATCAAATTCAAATTATCTGCCACAGACGAAGAAGGAGCTTTTTCCTACTCTCAAACTGAAGAATATCTGAATATCCAGAAGATGATATAAGGTTTCCTCCTACATAGGTCTCAAATTTGAACATACAAACCACCTATAACTTAGAAATTCTCCTTACAGGAATCTGTCTGACAGAAATGCTACAGTGAGTGTGTGAAGATATGAGTAAATTGGCCATGCCCATATTCAATTGGCTGAATATGCACGTTCTGTGTCCGCAGATTTAAGCAGTATGAACTGAAAATACTCAGAAAGCGCACTGGGTCTGTACCGAACAGGCGGACACTTTTTTCTCATTATTATCCCTGAAACAGCACAGTATAACAACTGCTTACACAGAATTTACATTGTAGTAGATTCTACAAATAATCTAGAAATGATTTAAAGTATATAATAGAATTTCACGGGCTATAGGCAAGTACTACACATTTTATACAAGGAATATCGAGTGTTTTGAATATTTTTCTACCCACAGGAAACTCCTCGTAGATACCGAGGGATGATTATATGTTTACCAACTTTCAACAGAACTAGAAACGAATGAAATATGATTTCTGATGCAACCATGTGGGCCTCAGAGTTCTAAAGTACCCACTATATGGACTACCATGTAACTGCTCATAAAGGGATAACCCTGAATGTAATGACTGAGAGATTTGTCTATGATATAATATTAAGGGAACAATATGAAGGTATATTTTCTAGAGATATAAATGTATCCTTATGCAAATTTTATATTTATATACACAGGCCCTCATATAAATCCTGATATAAATTTGGAGACAGATATATTTACTTTTATTTATTAAGATGGAAAGAATCTTGCCAAAAACTCATAGACACCCTAATTACAGTTTCCCTCGGAGGACCATGGAACTAGAGGAGGCTTTTTTTTAACATCTATGTTATCTAAACTCAATATAAGCAGAAGTTACTTTCATATTTAAAAAAAATAATATATTTACATTACACAGGAAACTGTGCAGAGTCTGCAACAATCTCCCCTACCCATTCCCTTTAGTAAGAGCCACCCTTCTGTGCCCAGAAAGACAATCTGAGGAACTGTCCTCTCTGTATCCCAGGAGGCTGGTGGCTTTGCCAGCACCGAGGCTGCTGTCTGTGTGTCTGAAGAGGGGGACCCAACCACTCGGGTTTGTGACTAGAAGAAAGGCTCCACGGGCTACCGGGTGGGGACCATTGATCAATTCTGTCCTTGGGCAAACTGCTCCCCCCAGGCCTTTAAGACTGACTGTGTGCCCATCAATTGTGGGGATGCATGTCACAGTCCACGCTGGTCATGGTGTTGCTTAAGACCTTGCAACAGAAGAGACATAGTCAAAGCCGGGCATGGTACGGCATGCCTGTGCTCCCAGCGCTCCCGATGGCTGAGGCAGGAGAATCACAGGTGTGAGCCTTGCCTAGGCCATGCAGCTGAACACCATCACAAAATGTTTTAAAAGGGCTTGGGGAGCTCAGGGTGAACATCCTGAGTTCCACAGCCAGACTAAAGAAAGGAAAGGAGAGAAACACCCCGTAACTGCCCAGCCCCACGGCGCTGCACCCATCCAACCGACAGGTTCTGTGGGCCACAATTCTGGAGCAACCTGGCAGAGGTGCGTGGTGGAGAACCTGACTGAGTGGACAGCAAAGCCCTCTTAGGTCAGAACACAGGTTACAAGCTCCACGGAGGAGGCAGGCAGCACCGCCAACCAGCCTGCTCGGCCACACCCACACTGCTCGTCCTCACCAGCGTCAGCGTCAGCCTATGCTCACATCACCGTCTGCTCACCCAGCTGCTGGGGTTGGCCGGAGGCCAGGCCCCCTGCCCCACCCTAGTAGGCACACAGACGGCACAGGGTTAGACGCTGGCTCGGTTTACCTCAGTCCACTTGAGGAAGATGCAGAAAAGTGTCCAACAAGGGACCAGAAAGTTTCGGGAAACTGAGAAACATTTCTCGCCCTCACAGGGTCTGTGCAGCACCATACAGAGAGGCGATAAAGCACCGTGGTTGCCAAGCCCAGGGCTGCAATCCGTGGCTCCACCCCTCACACAGTGTGTCATCTCAGCACGCTCACCAGGGCCCAGGCCTCTGGTTCCTGTCTGAGGAACGAGCTAACAGCAGCAAGCCCAAACAAACCAAAACTGAGTTCAAAAGCAGCGAACAAAATCCCTAGTCCACTGAGGCATAGGAGTATTAAATGAGATAATAGCAAGTATAGTGTTTTTTTTTGTACTAGGAATCAAACTCAGGGCCTCACACTTGCCAGGCAGGCGCTGTGCCACTAAGCTGCATCCCTGGCCCTCTGGTATAATTTTTTAAGGGCTTCTCGGTGCTGTTTTGACTGTGGCCTAGAAACGCATAAACAAAATGAACAAAACAAAGGACTGTTCCCTTTGTTCACACAACATTCTCAAAACTATGGTGTCAGCAAAACTGGAGCTCAAGCCGGAAGTAGAAATGCACAGGAAGGGGGACACCGAAGAAAGCGCCAGCTCGCAAGCACTGCAGAACCCACTGCCAGCTGAGTCTGCATCGCCCCAAAAGCACAGGGAGCCCTGAGCGCAGCTCTCCCGGGAGCCTCCTGCCTGTGAAGAAGGGGACAGCAAGGTTCCTCCCCTTTCTGTTGGATCTGCATGTATGGATCGCGGCCTATTTAACGTGTGTCTCCACGGGCGTGTTGGCCCAGGGCACAGTCACCCAGTGGCAGAGCCAGGTGAAAAGGCGCCGCCGCGCGGAGCACATTCTTACTTACGGTATCCCACATCACGATGTACACATCGGTGCTAAAGGAGTTATTGACATGCTGGGTGAGGTAAAGGTTGAGGAAATCGCAGAAGTGGTGATACATGTTAACACCTAGCGTTGGAAAAAAGAAATCTATGTTAATTAGTGATTAAACAATTTTTATTGCATTCCATCTATTTACAATTCAATGGACTTTTAGTGAAAAAATGAGGGAAGACAGTGATTTTTTTCCTGAACATAATCTACACAGAAATACGATCCATTTACAAATGGATTGGGCTCAAAACTTTACTTTTTAAACTGATTATTTAGAAATCAGGATGTATTTTCCCATATATTCCAAATAACAAGTTCCCAGAAAAAAGCCATGTAGGTCTATTTAACTCAAAATGGGGCAGAACAATAGATTCATGAAATTATTTATTCTTTTTGATCACTTTCTGAAAAAGCAATTAAGCAACACCTATTCCCAAAAGTACTGTTCCTGGAAGCATGACTTGGCAGCAACTACTAACATTTTGGTGGTTTTCATTCGTGTCTCTTCTGGCCCTATTTAATCACTGCTTCATTGTATTGTTCCTGAGAAAATGCCAACCAATTATCATTTAAAAGAGAGGAATGTCTCATGCAAAAATTGAAAACGTATAAACTCTGGAGTTAGAACTGCCTTGAATTCCAGCTCCGTCGTTCATGAGCAACTCTCCTAGATAAATTCGTAAAGTCTCTAAGCACCAGGCTCTCTCCGAGAATGGGAAGAAGTCAGACCTCAGCGCCCACTTTGTCTTAAGAAACCCAAAAGGATGCATCCTCCAGTGCCACCCCAACGTCTGGCACATGGAGAGGCCAGCTGTGCCCCACAAGGTCAGACAGAGCAGACAACACTGGGGCTGCCATCATTTCTAAACTCTAATGCCAGTCATTAGGGAAAAAAACAGAAGTGACACGTTAAAATGTGCATTTTCAAGGACAGAAAACGTTGAGTGAAAGAAAAATGGTGACTTCCCAAAGTGGAAACCATAAAACAGTCTGACTTCATCCTCATAGTGAGCAGTAACATTGTGTTCCAGAAAGTACAGGTAAAAAATACTCAGCTCTTTCCAACCTGGTTACCTTAGATGAATGTTTGGGAGGGCTAATTCTTTTCAGCCAGAAACACCCTGGCACAAAGCATACTGTCAGCTTAAGGAAAACCGAGTTCTATGAGAACACAGAGAACACACCCCCTTCCCCCTGGTGAGCAACCCTGTGAACATCAGCTCTCAGGTAACACTCAGTGGGCTCCCAACACTGACTGGAGAATTCAGCAGGGGCTGCAAGGCTTTCTGAATGAAGGCGCAGACATGGGCTTCATCACGGAGAAACGCACCCTGGCAAGCCCTGGTCTGTAGAAATGCTCACTTGCCCAAGGTAAGAGTTAATAAGAAAAGAAAAATTGGATGACAGCCTAAGTTAGAGGAAAAAAGAAGAGTTATGAATATAGGAAAGAAAAGGCACACATCCACCTTAGCACATTAGTCTCCCTTTACCTACTTTATCGCATCAGATCTGCATAAATTCAACAGCTTGCGCACATTCACCTCTTTTATAGGCAGATCACTGTTTTCTCTGCCTCTTTAATTTGCATATTTTAAAGAAATGAGTCAGAACCTTGAACATAGCATTTTTACTTGCTCTTATTTCAAAATGCTAAACTTGTCTGATTTCTGAATCTAATACTTTGTAATAGAAGAATTATGACTACAGAAGGGAGAGCACATTAAAACTATGATCAATAAATTATGGTAATTCTCAAATGTTCGTGACAGAGGGCACACTATATTTCACCACAGACCCAGCCTCTCATAAATTTTGATATGATGTAGCACAGTAATCTCTGTCTCTCATAATGAGGGAGATAATATAGAATGATCCATGCTTCTCCTCTCTCAGGCAACTAGTTCACAAAGTTAAAGTGATGCTTGCAAGCCGACACTCAGTGTCTATAGGCATAAATGGAAAATAATTCTAATTTTTCCCAAGATTATATACCACAGTGTGACTTCCTAAAGAATTTTAAATTCATTTTAGTCATGGAAATAATATCAGTAAGTTTGCTAAGTGAGGTTATAGAAATTTCTTTTCTTCCCTTCTATTTAAAAATAATTGTAATGAAACAATTTAAATCAAGTAATTAGAGCAACGAAAGGGGGTAAATTTAGTATAAAGGTGTACATGCCCTCTTTCACTTTCAGATTTTGATTATTTGATATAAATGTGAAGGTTCCTTCTAGAATACCCAAAGTACAAAATAACGGGGAATTCAAGCTAGTTCATCTACTTCAGAGAAGAAAGAAGCAAAGCTACTATGTGTCGTAGTATTTTTTTAAAAATCCAAAGAAAATGTATATACACATAAATTATATACCTATAAATATTATATATACATGACATTAACCAACCTATAGGTACCAGAAAAATTAACTTTTTACCTGCATCTAATTTCATGAAATACGTTGGTTTCTCAATAACAATGTCACATTCAGCATCTTCTACAGGTCTGAAGTTGAGCTGAGTATAGCTTTGTAGCTCAGCAAACCTGGAAGGATGAATTGTGTATAATTTCAAAGTGATCACTGTAATTTAGGATCTGTCTGTTCATTAGGTAAATTTTATTTCTAGTATGTAAAAGAACTTCTATGGTGACATATAGCCTCTCCACTTTACTATCATTTATATAATTTCATATCAACTTTAATATTAAAGAAATTTTAAAAATCACCTCGGGGCAGGTGTTATAGCCCAGTAGCACAGTGCCTGCCAGCAAGCACAAGGTCATGAGTTCAAGTCCCAGTACCCACACATACACACACAAAAATCATCTCGGGTAAGACAGTTAAATAGGGAATCTAGCATGTAAACAGGAAACTTAGACTGGAGTTGGCTAAATAATCTGCCAGTGAAGCAGGAAGCTTCAACAAGGTTCCCTATAGTTTAATGAGGCTCAAAGTGAACCATGTGTCAGAGGAACTCTTTCTGTAGCCACTCTGAAGTCCAAGAAAGATGGCCCTCCAAAAGTTACCTAGTGCTCAAAAAGACAGCGACAACTAAGCATCTCTGAGGAAGGAAAAGCGTTTTTCTCAAAAAATGTCTCTGGAAGTGACGTGGTACAGCTTTCTTCCAAACTGAAGACCATCACAAGCATGTGACAAGAGACATCTGGAGGTAACGTCTGTAACTCTCTGTCATTGAGATCACATTTCATGTAAAATAAATACCAAAGACAGCCTTTTAAAAACACATTGACAGAAGATCATGGTAGTGTCAAAAATGTCTGCAAAAGTTCCCTAACACTTCCCCCTATGAAAAGTGGAGGCAAACCCCTTCCCTTAGATGTGGGCATAGTTTTGAGGCTCCCCCCTCACCAACAGAACAGAGCAAAGTGACAGGACATCACTTTGGAGTGGGTTCAACTTAAAGGAAGCAGGAGTCATGCTGTGAGTAGCATCAGGGTGAGGCCTTCCTGTGAAAACTTAATCCTGGGCCAACGGTCAGCGAAGAACTAAGGCTTACAACAACCACAGCGAGTTTAGGAATAGATTTTCCTGTCCAGCTGAGCCTAGAGAAGGTGACAGCCCTGGCCACACTTGATAGCAATCTCAGGAGAGACCTGGCTATTGCTGTTCATAAATTAGGACCATCAGAATCAGTATGAGAAATTAGTTTGCCCTGTTAAGATTTTACATTTCAGAGTAATTTGTTACACAGTAGTAGATAATAAATACAAATATGCACTAGAGATATATTTTGTAAGGACAAGTTACACAACAATAAATATGTAGTATAATTATATCCTACATAACTCTGATATAAAATCAGATATCGAGACATACCAGGCAGGAAGATGCCCTATAGAACACAGGAACTACCTACTGTCAAAGTCTATTCACTCACATAAGGAACTTCAGTGCAGACTGTAAAACACAGTACTGAGGAAGGGTAGACTATTATTCCGAATGGTCTGCTCAACATGAATGTACAGCCCCCAAAACTAACGTTACAGAAGAATCACCTGTGTGACAGTGAAAGGAGACACATGCCTTTCCTTGGATGATGGGCTAATTCTTCATCTTGATTGTGTTGGTGGCTACATGCACCTAGACATGTGATGTAAATTTTATAGACTAGACGCTCAAAAGAATGACTGCATCTAAACATGGTGACACACCCTTGTGTTTAGTTGTGACACTGTGCCAATCACAACTTCCTGGCTTTGGTCATTGTGCTAGGGTTATGTGAGATATTTTTACTTCTGGAAGCTGGGTTAACGGTACAACGGGAACTCCCCATGCTATTTTTAAACTTCCATGAGTCTAAAACTAACTCAAAATAAAAGAGGTTTTTTTGTTGTTGTTTTTTGGTCTTTGTTGAGACAGGGTGTCACTATGCAGTTCAGGCTGGCGCTGAGGTCACTTTGTAGCCCAGGCTGGTCTCAAACTCGTAACGATCCTCCTGCCTCAGCCTGCAGAGTGCTGGGATTACAGGCATGTTCCATCATGCCTGGCTCAAAATAAAAGAGTTTTAAAGTTCAAAATTCTGATCAATGGTAATAAAAGTCAGGGGAAGGACCTGGAAGGGAGACTGGGTGCTGGTAATACTCTGCATTTCAACCTGGATAGGAGTGACCTTGGTGAGTTCACTTCTTCATAATCCAAACTGCACACTCTTTTGTATGTTTGTTACAGACAGTGACACCCTGGTTCTCGAACTCAATTTATTCAAAATTTGTGTTCAAACATTGAAAAGTTTGAGAACTGGACACACATTTTTCCATAAGAAATAATGGAAAACCAAATAATTGGTTCTGAGGCTAACAGTTACACTTAAGAATTCATTTTTTCAGGACTCTAACACATTTTGCAAAGATTTCTTTCTTTAACTCTATTGTGGTTCTCAGTTTTCCTCTGGGCTTTACTGCTGGCTATCACTAGCTTTCTTTGAGGCCATGGTTACAATATGTTACACAAATAAAGCGCACACAAAAAAGCACAGTGACGAATGTTGTAATGCACCAACAGAAGTACTGTGTTGTCTGTGGGAAAGCGGAGCTTAGACAAGCATCTCCCCCTTGTGTCCACCGTGAGATGCAGTGTGTTACTCAGACTTGGCCTATAAAGCCCCTTTCTTTCCTCTTTCTTTTTCTTTCTTTCTTTCTTTCTTTCTTTCTTTCTTTCTTTCTTCCTTCCTTCCTTCCTTCCTTCCTTCTTTCTTTTTCTTTCTTCCTTCCTTCCTTCCTTCCTTCCTTCCTTCTTCAGCCTGTAAAGACTCTTTTCTTTCTTCCGTCTTTTCTTTCTTTCTTTCCTTTCTTTCTTTCTTTCTTTCCTTTTTCTCTCTTTTCTTCCTTTCTTTCTTCTTTCTGTTTTGTTTTGTTTCGTGGGGATTTTTTGTTTTTTTACTCTGAGATAGGGTCTCACTATGTAGTCCACACTGGCCTGGAACTCACAATGTGGCCCAAGCTGGACCACTCGTGATGGTCTTCCTGCCTCAGTCTCCCAAGTGCTAGGATTACAGGTGAGCACCATCATGCCCAGCTTGTACAGGCTTTTTCAAGTATGATTTTCAGTTTGACTTTCCAGCAAAGCTATGAACACTGAGCAGATTGTTTTCAAACTTTGGTGTTTGAATAATGCAGAATTTGAGCTTGGAGCCATTCAACAACTGAGGTATCAGTGTTTCAACACACTCTCATTTTTCCTAAGAAAGTATACCAACTATAAAATAAAAAACTTAATTTTAAACTGATTTTTGCTCTTATTTACACACAATGGTGCTATATCATATTTCCTAATATTTTATAAACATGTTCAGCTCAGTTATACTGAGGAATCTGCCTGTAATCACCATTGCTCAGAAACTAGAGCTTATACAAATTAAGTAACATTTACCTAAAGTTATCTGCAACATAAGTAAATTTTCCATCATGGATTCCCTAGCAAAATCTGCAAGGACCAAAAATAAAAGCACATGTAGATATGTATAAAAAATCATGTTACCAAGACTGCAGGGGGCTTTTGCGCTGACCTTCAGACATCAATGTATGAGTGTCAAGTTTACAGTGTCCTCCAATTTCACCACTCTGGAAAAAATCTTCCTTGAATCTAGTATATAAAAAAATAAAAGGTTGAGTCTGAAAAATGTTTTCATGACTTTAGCTCATGGACTGTATCTAAATGGGATTACCAGTCTCCAAACTCAATTTTTCTTTGGAACTTAAAGACAGGCACGTCCTACATAATGACATTCCAGTCAATAAACAGCCACATAAAGGATTGTGATCCCTTAAGATTATATCACCTAGAGGCACTGTAGGTATATAAGTTTGTGTGAAGCCTGCTATGGTGGCTGTCTTTGATTACTTTTCTCTTGTTGCTGAGACAAAATACCTGATGCCCAGAATTAAGGAAGAAGAGGTTTATTTATTTAGCTTAGTGGATGTTTCAGTCTATAAACAGCTGGCTCCAAGGCAGGGTAGCAGAGCACAGGGGCAACACTTCAAGGCAGCACAGGATAGCAAAAGCAAAGAGGGAGGGAGAACACGCCCGCCCGCCTGCCCATACCCACGCCCACGCCCACACCGTCTCAGTGCCCTCCTCTTGCACAGGATCAGGATGGGTACAAAACACATCCTACAGCACAAAGGGCATATTTTTTCACCCCAGGATGTAGAATTGCTGAGTCACTTAGCCAAGCCTCTGGGGTCAAGTTGACACAACGTATCAACCATTACAGTGGCACATACCTGTAAGCTCAGCACTCTGGAAGTCTGAGGCAGGAGGATTGCAAGTTTGAGCCCAGCTTGCACAATTTTGTGACTTAGCAATACTTTTTCTCAAAATAAAAAAAGGGTTGAGGATGAGCTCAGGGTGAAGACCCTAGGCTCAACCCCCTCTGGTGAGAAGAAAGATACTGTGCAAATATACTCTCTGTGTTTGCACAGCGATGAAATCACCTAATGCATCCCCTTTGTTAACCAAGCTTGAATACAGTCCACCAAAAAAAATGTACATATGCTTCAGGAAAAAAAAAATAGTATGATTTTTTTCAATAGATGGTATTATCCTTATACGGAGACCTCTAGAGGAGGTCACATATAGCAGAAAACTCACTACACTACCGGCTTTAGAGGAAAAATTGAAAATGCATGCGTAGCAATCACAATGACCAAGGTCACCCGAGCAGCATTCGCTGTACTAATAACTGTCTAGAAGCTCGTTGCCACCACTGTGAGCAGCTCTTGTAATTGCAGAGTCTGCAGGTAACTTGTATTAACCTCATAATGTCTCCATAAATTCAGTCTTAAAATATTTACACAAGTTTTTCTTTTCCTAAAGTATGCATACATTTTTGGGGGCAGACTCTTTATTTACAATAGAAAATTTTAAACATATACAAAAGTAGGGTTGGGGATGTATAGTTCAGTGGCAAACTGTTCGCCTGGCATCCAGAGGTCCTGGGTTCAAACCCCAACCCTGCAAAGCAAGCAAATAAACAAACAAACAAAAAAACCTATACAGAAGTAGCAGAATTCTTTGTAGTTTACCATCATCCATTGAAGTACCTGTCATGATTTCTCTTGATGTTCCTTAAGTCAAGGTAGAGACGGGTGGCTCTGCAGTACTGAAGGTAACGGGAACACACTAGGCTTGAGTCACCCTGAAATAAGGTCAACAAAAAGGAAAAACCGCCTCTGAGCTGAAACATTCTGAGAACTCAGCAGACGTGCTAGGCAGGGTAGCAGCAGCACAGCTGTGGGATGGGAGAAACTGTCTGCACACTGCAATGGTATATCCATGTATTCTCCTCCCAGCCAGCAGAACTTAGCCAGACTTTTGGTTTCCACACTTTAATGTTACAATGAAGAACTCCCACGTGCTCCATTTGTATCAGCTCTAACTATTTTAAAGCCAAGAGCTATATACACGGTTCAGTTCAGTGCCCTCAAAAAAAAAAGCACTGGAAACCATCACTCCCCCTCCGCTATGCAAAGAAGCATTTTGCACGGACAAGCCAAAGGACACAAGGAAGAACGCATGTGCTAGACAACTTCACAGGCCAGGCTGGAAGGGCAGTCTGCCAATCTGAGTAAGAGGCACTTTCTCCAGATTGTCCCACGGACCTTGTGAGAGTCTCTCTCAACAGCAACCAGAGGGCAATCTCTTCTAAATAACTAAATAAAGTAGAGCCTCTTTCTACTTTAACCAATCTGCAGTGTGCTGGCAGAGGGAGTATTTCAAAAACATTTCTGCCTTGGATTTTACTTAGACAAGGACTGTAAAATGCTATTTTATTACTTTTCCTGAAACTTCCCATGCACAGAGGCCCTTCATCATGACCAGCATGATATTTTGGATTTTGTAATTAGTAAAAGATTACAATGGACTTAATGTTTGTGTCCCTGGAAAACTTACAAGTTTGAAATCCCAACTCTTGGCCCAGCATGGTGGCACATGCCTGTAATCCCAGCATGTGGGAGGCTGAGGCAGGAGTGTGAGGCCAGCCTGTGCAACACAGTAAACTCAAGGCCAGCCTGAACTACACAGCAAGACTCTGTTTTAAAAAAAAAAAAAAGAACACCAATAATCCCAACTCTTGATGTGACATGACAGTGTCAGGGGGTGACTGGGGCAGGAGGGCTGCCCTCACCTATGTGAATGGACCTTCCTAAGGGCCCACAGAGAGCTCTCTCAGGTGAGGACACAAGAGGCACTGGCTGACTGCAGTCTAAAGGAGGAGCCTCACCAGAACCTGACTATTCTGGCACCTTAAGCTGGGCTTCCACCCTCCACAGCCGAGAGACGTTTCTGTTGTTCATGGCCACCGAGTCTATGGCATTTTGTTATAGCACCCCAAAAAACTAACACAGGGATCATAGTCTGGCAGCACATCCACCAAATACACTGCGGCCAGGGAAGCATCCCACAAGCCACCACGAGAGGCATGCCTGGGAGGGTGGCGGCCCTTTCCTTGCCCTCCCCACACGAAGAGCTGGACTCTCACCAAAGTGTGCAAAGTAGCACACAGTATCTACTCCAGGTACACTGGGGCAGCACATGCTAGCACTCTTGACACTTCATTCTCTCTGCTAGGATGGTTAATAGCTCTAGCATGTGCCCACCCTCCAATACCAACAAAACATCTATATTCAGATTTAAATGCAAGTGAATTCATTTCTTTTAATTTCCCAGACTTTCTGGAGATACTAGAGATTCCCCAAGACAGCAGAGTCTTTGCGGTTCAGGATCACATTATAAAATATCACACCTTAATCGTATGTATGTAAAATTCCATCAAAAATAGCACTGCGACCTCTGTTGGGAGCCAGGCTCTGCACTGCACACTTTTATATGCAGAACCTCACTTCATGCGACCCGTGTGCTACAAAACTGCCATGGCTTTAAGGCTGAGGAAACCGGCACAGAGAAGGTTTGAGCACCTCGCCCAAGTCAGGATCTAAACTCTGTAGTCAAGAGCCTATTCTTATACTTTCTACCTAGAACTACCCTTTGACCATGTTTTTCTTATGTAATGGGGTCCAACGCGGTATGGAGGATGGCACACTGGGAAAAAAAGATCTGTCTTTTCCATCTAGATGTGCAGTTCTACCAGCAGTTATATAGGTCTTGGAGACTTTGCTGAATGTCTCTGAGAATCCATTTTCGGTTGTAGAGTGGCATCAGTACACCTTCTCCACCTCTCTGCTGGAATGCTGTGGGTCTCAAACTAGAACCACACAGAAAAGCTCATCCCAAACTGAAAGCTCTAAGCAAATGTAAACAGCAGCGGGGAGCACATCCTCTGTCCAAGGCAAGCAAACGATTTGTAAAGACACAATTTACCCACTTCCCTTCTTTAGCCTGTGTTGGAGTGGGGGAATTCTAAACCTACAAAGATTTGAGGTAAATAGATTCATATAGTAACTAGACTAAAAATAACGAAGTAAAAAGGCTCACTTATGAAGACACTCAACACCCACCATCTCCTCCGGCTGGCAGAGCACATGCATTTCCTCCAGCCGCTCCCTGGCGTACCCAAAGTCCGCTTGTTTCCAGAAGATGTCTTCAGCTGACTCCACAGTATCTGTCCTATTTGGAAAGGAAACGATTCTGAGGGGTTTTTTTTAACTTTTTTCCTGGACCTTGAGTTTTCTTTCTCTAGGTTAAACTGCTAGATATCTATTACTACTATCTTTTAAAATACACTATCATAGTTTTCCTAGAACTCTGTCACCATATGTGAAGTTACCAAACTGAATTGTGCACAGACATCCAATAAAAAGACATAACAAAAATGTATGACGTTTGGGTTTTCTGAAATAGAAAACAATTTTTTTCTGTGGGGGGGCTGCTTTTTGAAACAGGGTCTTGCTATGCAGTTCAGGCTGAACTTAAGCTCACTCTGTAGCCCAGGCTGGTCTCGAACTTGCAATGATCCTCCTGCCTCAGCCTCCAGAGTGCTGGGATTACAGGCCTGTGCTACCACGCCCAGTTTGGACTAGACGACAACTGTTTTTTGTTTTGTTTTGCTTTTTGTCTTTTTGAGACGGGATTTCACTGTATAGTTCAGGCTGGCCTTGAACTCACTTTGTAACCCAAGCTGGTCTCGAACTTGCAGTAATCCTCCTGCCTCAGATTCTCAAGTGCTGAGGTTATAGGCATGTGCCACTATACCCGAGTGATAATGAACTATTACCATGTTTTCTTTACTCCATTAACATTGTATGAATTAGAAGCAATAACTACCTTTCTCTCTTCTCTGTAGAATCCAGAGAAAACTATCCACTTACCTTCTTAGCATGCACTAGGGGAAAATAGTTTCCATAGTTCAAACTGCAACATAAGCACTGACAGATATTCCTACCCCAATGTGAAACTGTTAGGCAGGTGGTTAGACATTAGCAGGCCTGAGGGATTAGGGGCTCAAAAGTAGCATATGTTGCTAGTTAAGTAAAGCAAGACTTCAGTGTATAATATATTTGTCATCACTTATTAGGCCTCAAACCCAAAGCAGTCCCACAGGGCATAATGACATCCTCAAGTTACACACTGCACACTCCTTTCTGTTACGGTTGGTGTACAGATTTTCCCCCAAAGCCTCAGGCAGTCATAGGGGTTTTTTTGGAGGTGACTAAATCTAGAGTGTGTGATTGATTCATAGTGCAATGCTGGATTAAGGGTGGATGATTGCTGGATCAGCCCACTGATTGGATTGGCACTGCTAATGTCTGTAAGGGACAGAAAGAGGCTTGTTTCACTCTCTTGCTGCTTTTTTTTTCTTTTTTTTTTAATTCAGGGTCTCACTATGCAGGTCAGCCTGGCCTTGAACTCACTATTTAGCCAAGGCTGGCGTCAAACTCAGTGATCCTCCTGCCCCGGCTTCCTGAGTGCTGGGATTACAGGTGTGCACCACTGTGCTTGGCTTCTCCCGTTGCTTTTGCTGTCTTCCGCTGCCATCAACTGCTGCCCCCTGCATGTGCCACCCTGCCTTAGTGCCACATGATTATGCACTAAACCCCCTGCAAACTGAGAACTAAATAAACTTTTCCTCTTTTAACTTTGGGTGTGGGGTATGTTGTCTCAGCAAGGAGTAAAGTAACTAAGACACCTTCTGATACCTGACTACCTGCCTGTCTAGTTCCCCAACCACACAGCATTCCTGGATGCCATACCCTGTAGCCCAACGATATCAGGAACAAAAATGTTCTTTAAAGACTCTCCTGCCTTGAGGCTAGAATCTGGTTTAAATTAAAAACTTATCTTTCTCAAATTTTCTTTCATAAGTTCCATACATGCTTAAAGCACCTCAGGAAAGACTGACCATCTAAAGGGATCAGAAAGACATTTTGCAATTTCAGAGTAACTCCAAGTGAAAATGACAATAAACATCTTAATTACCCTAGTTCCCTGAACTCCAGGAATAACCTTCGTGTGCATAAATTGCTTTCCAAACTCCACTCACTCAAGACAGATGTCTTTGTGCCACCGCCCCCTACTCACTTAAAGGTATAACTCTTCCTGTATCGAATTTACAATGAATTCTACTACACTTCTCCATGGCCTATGGGTCTTCACTGAGTTCTTTCATCAAGAGCACAAAGAACGAAGGACCAAGGAAATGATTTGCTGGTTCGTTTCTGGGTCAGGACCCAGCTTCGTAGTTTCATATAGTCAAGTTGAATTTAAGACTAGATAAGCAAATTAATTACTACCTAACATCTAGGAAAGAAATTACTATCTAACATCCAAAGAATCTAGCTCACTGGGTGTGGTGGCACACACCTATAACCCCTGTACTAGAGAGGCTAAAACAGGAGGATTGCGGCAAGTTAGAGGTCAGCTTGGGCTACAAAGTAAGTTCAAGGCCAGCCTAAACTACATAGTGAGAACCTGTGTCAAAAAACAAACAAAAAAGAGCTGGGTGTGGTGGTGCACATCTGTACTCTCTGCTCTCAGCAGACTGAGGCAAGAGGATTGCTGGGAGGTTGAGGCCAGTCTGAACTACATGGTGAGACCCTGTCTTTAAAAAAAGAAATAAAACAGGACTGGAATATAGCTTGGCGGCATAAGTGCCTGCCTGGCAAGTGCAAGGTCCTGAGTTCGATTCCCAGTACCAAAAAAAAAAAAACCCAAAAAACAAAAAACCAAAAATAACAAAGAATCTTCCTGGAACTAGAGGCATCAACACATATTGCATATCAATGCATTCCATAGGGAAACTTACCATCCCATGTCCACGTAGCTGCAGAAAGGGGAACCAAACCTGAACTCGGGTTTGCAGGACTTCTCATAACCCCAGCAGTATTTTAAATTTTCTAAGTGTTTCTAGAACAGAAAACATGTACATTTAGACTGGTCTCCCTTCTTTTGAAGTTGAGAAAGATTCTTAAATTTTTCTATTACAAAAAAAACCTTTATAGTACATTAACATTTATATTTCATAACATGTACTAACATGAAAGTAATCGTAGATGGGCGAGGGATATAGGTCAGCAGCACAGTGCCTGCCTGGTAATTGCAAGGTCCTGAGTTCAATTTCTGGTACCAAAGAAAAAGGTAATCAGAGGAAATTCTAAGACTAGCAGCCTCAGGGTTCTTTATTCACTTCCCCATGTAAGTTCCCTAACCAAAAGACCAAAAGTCTAGCTTTTATCTAAATTATCAAAGACCATATGAATTTTCATATATATATATAGAGAGAGAGAGAGTTGTATACATATGTTTATATTTATATATATTTGTTTATATATATATATTTGCTTATATGTGTGTTCTTTGTTTTTGGTGACACTAGGGAATTAAACATTGAACCGGAGGCCTTCACACCAACCTACATCCCAGTCTCTACTTTTTCCTTTTTATTTTGAGACAATGACTCACTAAATGCCCAAGCTTGGGTAGAAATCATCCTCTTCCTGCCTCAGCTTCCCAGAGCACTGAGATTGCAGGTATGAGAACAAACTGATTTAAAATCAGTCCCTAAAAAGGCATATAAATTAAAATTTCTGTTACCCAAAAGGATCACCATTAAACTGCATGGATCAACAACTTTACTCATCTATCAGAACCAGCAGGAACCTCACAAGGGTGAGGCAGCAGCAGCTGCACAGGCCCGGGAGCAATGCTGCTCTGAGCCCAGGATTGGGTTGTCCATATGCTCCTGTGCGGCACCATGGGAAAGGAAGTGTCTCACAAAGCCCAGCTTTGATCTTCAAGGCCGCAGGAGACACCCTAATGGGCTCCCTTTTGAGGCGTTTCCAACCCCACAGTCTTAATTATTTAGAGACAGAGGCTGCGGTGTTATTACGGAAATTGAGTGCTAAGTAAGACTTCTTCCTTGCAGGTGAGGAAAGAAGAGGTGTGACATTCTCTACTTTGAACAAGATGGGGTTTTTTTCTGCCTACAATCACATTTGTTTTGTTTCTGGAGTACAGAGGCAGTCTTAGCTGCCTATTTACTTCGGTAGCAATTTAGACTTTAAATTTCACTTCTGTGAATGGGACATCCATTTTAAACCAAGTTTAGTCGCTTAAAAGCGTGAGATGAACTGCAGTAATGATTGCCTCACATCCAAAACTGAACGTGTCGGCTTACCTTCAGTCTTGGGTCCTAGGCAGAAGTAGGAAGGCAGTGCACGTTGTGTCTGCTTAGAAATAAAGGAGGAGAGGAGAAACAACACCTGCCTTGTATGGGCAATGCGAGTCCTTCTTGCAGATGGTGGCAACGTGCCTGTTACTGTGCAAGAAGAAGGGAATGTGCTCCTCTGGCAGGCGGACGCCAGCATAGTCATACAGGGGCTCTCCTGGCATGGGGCCAGCCTCAGGAGAGGCCTCATCTTGGCCACTCGATGGAACTTCATGAAGTAAGACTCCCAGGACAAGCAGCATGAACATAGCAACCTCCAAACCTACAGATCAAATTGGACACACCTCCATGAAGAAATTCCCTTTAAAAGCCCAAGGAAAGTGGCAAGTAAGCATGATCACCATGTACTTCACTAAACCCTGGATAGTGTTCTATTCACCGGCTGTGGCATGAGATCTGCTGTGCGAGGCACTGTGCCAGAAGGTGTCCACGCAGGAGAGAGTGAAACGCCCTACCCTAAATATGTTTCTTTGGCATGTTTTGAGTTGGCTCTGCAGAGGAGCTGCAGGCCTCTGCCGACACTGGAATGGCTCTGAAAAACTTATAAAAAGAGATGGGCGTTTACCTCCATCTAGAAGCACTGTGTGAGGCACAGTCTTCCCTACCTGCCATCCCCTTTCTGCCTACAAAAAACACTGCAGGTCTGACACCTGGCTAAAAGGCAGGCAGGCACCGTCTTCTAGATATTCTAAGAGCCTCGATGTAGTCAGGAAGTACAGTCAGTGTGAACCAAATTCAGTGCCTTTGGGAAGCTTCTGCCCTGCTCGGTACATTGACACATTATGTTAATAACTATGACTCAGAAAGTCCAGGAGTGAAATCAAGCAGTCTGCCTCCAAGGCTGTGGCCTTCTGCCTCCAAGGCTGTGGCCTTAAACTCTACTTTGCCTGAAAGCCCAACCAGCCTTCACACTGTGAAAAGTGATGATGATGGTGAATATTATCGCATTTCTAACTCACCCCAGAAGGGTTCAATCTCTTGGGTCACATTCCTCCAGTATATCCCAGACCATAATCATGCTTTTTCAGTTCACTGTAATGGTATCTCTGCTTAGGGATTTTGGTTGTTTTGAATTTTCTTTCCACTGAGTGACAGAACCATAAAATACATAATGTTCCTCAGTAAGGTTTGCTGTGTCCTAGACTACATGTGACCACACAACTTTCAAAATCAGTGTTCACTGACAACAGTTTTTTAGAAATAGACTGCCATGTTGACCAAACCTCAAGTTCCAAGGTCATGGGGCCATAACCAGAGAGTGTCAGGACCAAGCAAAAATCCTTTCCCTCTCTGGAGCAGTAAATACTGAGGCTTTGCATGCAGGTAGCCCTGCAGAGTCTGTTATCTGTTGTAAATCTGATCTGAATTAACAATTTTATTTGGGACTTGCCCCCAGTTTAACTCCCAGTACCACAAAATAAATAAACATAAGGAAAATATTTACACTTATATAACACACACACACACACACACACACACACACACACACACACACACATATATATACTATATACAAGACTCCACTTATAATGAAACTATTTACCTCTTTAATCTTCAGAACCACCCAAAAGCTGTTGATGTTTCAGGCATCTAAAACCTTTCAGAAAAGAAACCTATTACTTTAGAAGCATACTGCAATAGGGTTATCATTCAGGTGGTATTTGGATTTAAAGGAGCTAATAAGAGCGACAATAATTTGATGAGCAACCCCCTGACCAGAAGGTCGGGCTCAGGACGCTCTTTCCCTTCTTCAGTGAATACCATACCTCGCAAAGCAAAGCCAACGTAGCCCACACAGTAACTCAACAGGCCAGATTCTGAGAGCAGGAAGGAGATGGCCCACTCTACAGTCAGCAACAGTGCCAGCCAACAGGACACTTGGAGAGGCCACACTCTCAGGAGCCGGCAGGGTTCAAGTTCCGCCGCAGTAACGCTGCTCCACTCTCCTGGACTGGCCTCCCCTGGGGCTCAGCCTCCTGGTAACAAATAAGCCACAGCCAGGACAGCGTCCTGAACCTTGCTTATCCAAGTCTGACGCCCTGGAGCGAGCTCTGGTCTCCCTAAACTCTAAACTCACCCACCCACGGAGAAGAAGCAACACTTTGCACGGAGAAAACAGAACAGATAGGTCACATGGCTTCTGCACGGGCACATACCCACTTGCAGGAGCTGGATGGGGTGTGGCTGGCGCTGAAAGTACAACCCCGGGGCCTGGCAGACAGCCCTGGGTGCTGAGTCCTCTTGCAAGGCCTCACCGCGGTGGGCTGGATGCACGATTCCGGGCTATGCTAAGCTTTCCTTACTCACAGAACAGCCGGACGCATTCCACTCTTGGATCCCTTGACCGGATTTCCACAAGCCTAAAAAAAATACAAAGAAAAACGCTGATGAAACCTGGGTTGACAGGACCTCGGTGGGTGAGGCAATGCTCTTGCAACAGAGCTTGGAAAACTGAAGAAAGCAGGGACAAATGTGAAGTTATGCGCGTCTGAGACTCAGTGAAGCCTGCACGGTACGATGAGGGGCAGTTCTCCGAGACTTGGCCGCCACGGCGGAGGTCCCTGCTGTCTACCATACAGTCTGAGAAGCGCGCTCAGACACTGCGTGGGTTCGCGGCCCCAGCCAGGGTCCTCCCGGCACTGCTTTGGGGCGCAGAGATCTCCAGAGTCAGCCTTCACCCGGGTTCAGGTGCGCCCGGAGGGGGCCTTCGGGAGAAGCTCCGCCCCGGCGGGAAACCAGGCCAGCGGGGCCAGGCCCTGGGCACCGGGGAGGGGCTGGACACGAGGGCCCGAGAGGGCCAGGATCGGCGCCCGACGCCGCGTCCAGGGCCCGCAGGGGACAGCGGGGCGTAGGCGGGTTCGAGCGCGCCGACAGCCCTCCACGAGCGGTGAGGAAAGCGGCCCGGCGTGCACGGAGCCGTAGCAGGAGAGGGGCGCGCGGCTCTGCTCGGATCGCGGGGCAGGGCCCACCTGGCGCCGGCGCAGGCAGCGAGGAGAGGCAGCGGCTGCTCCGGAGGAGCGCGGCGTCATAACCGGCTCCTGCGGCTCACCGGAAACCTCGGTGCAGTAGTCGGGCCAGGGGGCGCCAGGGAGCATCCCGGACACCTCGGCTAGCGGGGCCGCAGGGGCCGGACCCGGGCCACCTCGGAGGGGCAGGGGTGGGGGCGGCCGCGATCCCCCCCCGGTGCTCGCCGTCCAGGGTTACAGGGTCAGCCTGACTCAGGTCCCACCCAGTCACAAGGCGGAGCTGGACTCTGCGTCTCCCTCTCGGCAACCCTCTTCTGCTGGAAGACCGCGCGAACGCGCCTGAAGGACACTGGGGTCCGGGGGTGAAGAGCGAACTCTCTCCTCTGCCCGCCTCTCTCGGTGCGTGGAGGCGGAATGGTGCCATCTTCTCCTTTCGGGCAGAAGCTGCCCTCCTAACTTTCTAATACTGAGTCCGACTGTCCTGGTGGTGAGGATACTTTGGAGCCTACACAGTTTTCAAAAGTAATTTACCTCGCAGTAAACTCACCAAGTTTAAATGCTGCTGTGTGAGGATTAGTTCTTATGGTTTTATCACTATTTTTAGTGTAACTGCTTGTTTCTATTACCATGATTATTTGAATGCCAGTCTCGCCACTTTTCCACTCTTGCACCTTGAAGCTCAGCCTGGAGTCTGGAGCACGGGGTAGTTGAACATTAAATACTGATTCAACTTGCCATCAAAATAAACTTGCTCAGACAGAGCGTGCGCCAGTATGAACCGGGGCATAAAAGTGCTCTTTGTTTCTTCCCTAAGGTTTACTGAAGTAATTTTTCTAAATGCTGTGTTATAACTGCTACAAGTTCTATTTTAATCTGCTAAATTCAAATTACTTGGAACTTGGGAAGACCTTGGGTTCACCCCTGTACCACCAAAACAAAAAATAACCCCCAACTTTCTATAGATTGACGTTAACATCAATGCACAGCAAGAAGAGACTCATTAAATTAACTATGGTGTATCAGTCAGCTGTTTCTGTAACAAATACCTCAGATCATCAACTTAGAAAGGAAAGTGTACCTGGCTGTCTTAACTTTTCTGGCACTGTGGTGAGACACCACAGGTAGAGTATGGGGCGGAGCAAAGCCACTCACCTCATAGAGGGGGAGTGTTATGGTTTGTTTGAATGTCCCCCTAAAAGCCTCGTGCAGTCATGGGGATGGCTGAACCCAGAGTTTGTGGTTGATTCATGGTCCAACGCTACGACTGAGTGTGAATGACAGACCCACCCCCGGGCGGGTAGCCTGCATACAGTGTGAGGGACAGAAAGGGTCTGACCCTCTCCCTTGCTGCTTTTGGTGTCTTCTGCCACCATGAACCACTGCCCTCTGCCTTGGAGCCAGCCAGTTATGGACTGTACCTCCACAAACCATAAGGAAAATAACGCTTTCCCCCTCTAACTTTGGATTTGGCTATTTTGTCTCAGAAACAAGAGAAAACTAAGAAAAGAAGGAAGAGAAGGAAGCCACTGGGTCAATCTCTGTGACTGGAAGACCTGACTTCCTATGAGGTCCCACCCACTGTCTTCAGTTTCCACCATCTCCTAAGAGAGCCACACTGGGGACAAAGGCTACAATACAAGGACTTTTTGAGGCATTCCAGATCCAAACTACGCCATATGCTTTAGCCACACAGTATTGCAGGTGTGAAAAGGACTTTTAAAATCTATAAATTACAGGTGATACTACTGAGAATGATGTGTAATACACTATCATTCATTTAAGAAAGAGAAGGATACACACACATTTACAGGCACTTATTGGCATTTTATAAATGGAAGAATATTTAGAATGATTGTCAGAAAGAGAAAGTGATGTTGGTATACGCAACAGAGATGTAATTTCAGTGAATGTACTTCATACAGAGGTCACTTTGGAACCATGTAAATACATCATAAAACAAAAAGTCTTAAGAAGTAATCTTTGAAAATTGAAAGTAAAATGAAACTAAGTGAACCTAAAGGCTACTTAACTATGTATTATGCACAGGAACTGTCCCAAGTGACTATGAAATATAATGTGTGTATCCTTAATAGGTCATGTCCTTAGAACTGAAGGCATTACAAAAAAAAAACAGCCCCTTTAGACTAGTTTTAGTAGGCAAATTATTGATAGAAATGTTTGTATTTTGGAATAAGCAAACAGGAATACTTAAGCTATTTCTGAAGCTGAAAGTTTGAAGCAGTGATAGAAAAGCAAGCTTGACAAAGTCATAAACATCCTGCAGTTGTGAATTTCAATTTGAAGTCTCAACGTAAACTAACAATCTATTTTATCTATGAAAACAAATCTCTCCAACATACTCCATTATGAAGGCCTAAATATGTTACCCAACAGTAAGCAGCATCCAAAGTGTCATCTTTACAAAACATTTCCCACTAAAAGAAATACACACTACATAGAAAAAGGATGATCTTGGGTCTGGAGTAGATGTACAGGATGAGCCTGAAATATCTTATCTCAAGAACTAGAAAGCACCAGGTGTGGTGGCGCACACCTGTAATCCCAGTACTTGGGAGGCTGAGGCAAGAGGATTGCTGCAAGTTCCAGGCCAGCCTGGACTACATAGTGACACCCTGTCAGGGGTAATTTTAAAAAAAACCATGAAGCAATCAAAGGCGAGGAGGGTCATATCCACAGCACCTATGAGCAGGGTGGGTGGCACATGCCTATAATCACAGACTCTAGGAGGCTCCGGAAAATTGATGCAAAGTTCAAGCCCAGCCTGAGCAATTTTGCAAGACCATCTTTTAAAAAGTGCTACGGATGTAGCTCACTGTTGAGGCCCAGGGTTTAATCCCTAGTACTAAAATACCCCCTCAGGAACCAATCTGCCCAAAGGTAAGTTTTTTGTTGCTGTTTTTGTTTTTGTGAAACAGCCTCTTCCTACAAATACAGGAAAATTTAAAGCACCAATAAAGGTAACTATAATGACTGAAGCTTTAAAAATTTATTTTAAAAATTAAAAAGACACAATAGTCATACATGCCAAAAATTCATTATTCAGTTTTAATGATAGAAGATAACCAACTTTATTTTGAAAACTGGTTAGGAAATGAATCACACATATCCATCCCACCTTTCCTATAGGAATTATAATAAAACTAATCAAGTAGTTGAGGTTTAGTTTCTTCTTAAAAACATTCCACTTTGAAATAAAGAATGACAGAGTAGATTACCACGTACAAACTACAAACAGGTTTAAGAGAAGACCATCAGTGTCAACTATATCACAAAGGGACAGGCCATCTGACATCACTAGTCTCCTGCTGGAAGCACACACCTCTACTTGATCAAGAGGTTTTTGTCAAAAAAACTGCCTTTAGATCTGAATACAGGAGAGCTCATTAAACAAGTGCTGGTGGCATGCAGTCAGCAACAACACAGATATACGGAAGGCGTGTATGACTCAGTTTCTTCTTCTAATACACTGCAAGAATTAAAAATAAGAGAGAAAGGGACCCATAAAGAGACAAGAAAGCTACATCAAGCACAGTGAGTAAACATTGGGATCCTGATTTTAAAATGAACTTTTAAAAGTTTTAAGACAATGGGAAAATATACTGACTGAATAGCCACTATTAGGAATTAAGTTAATTTTTAGATGTGATAAGTGATTTTTTAAATTCTTAAATGGACATGTGGTTAATCATACCATGTCTGAAACTGACCCACAATCATCAGTGTGGGGTTGGAAGAAGCACAGTGAGGCACAGATGAAACAAGACAGGCTGTTAACTCGTAACACCGTTTAAGGTGGGCGGTGAACATCTGGACATTCATAATACTGGTCTCTACTTTTGTGTACCTTTGAAATTTTATATAATCAGAATTTTAACACTGCATCAGAAGTCTGATTAACTAAGTCTGATTAAATGTGACACAAATTCACTGCTACAATACTTACACTTTAGCTCATAAAGAGTGCTAGCAAAATGCTGAACTATCAACAGAATATTATTTACTGGCTCTCTGATATATCTGTGTACAACGTTATTAAAAGGAAACAGCCAGAAGCCAAGCATGATGGCACAAATGTGTAATCCCAGCACTCAGGAGGCTGAGGCAGAATCACCAAAAGTCTACCCTGAGCTACAGAGAAAAGACACTGTCTCAAACATACACAGACAGACACACACACACACACACACACAGAGATCAAACTTACAGAGCTTAGTAATAATATAAGCAAAATGAATAAGGATAAGAGTATCTGTTATTATTTGAATAAAGAACTGCTAGAGACTTTGAAAAGGATTCTTGATACTGTTTAACATTTAAAATTTAAAAACCTAAGTACGTTTCTAAAATTTGATTTCTCAATCTTCATGAGAAACACAGGCTTTCCAATACTTCAATATTAACTCAGAAAATTTGGCATTATTTCCTTAAAATGGGTTCCAAAATTACACAAGTTATATGATTTTCATAAAATACCATTTGATTCATTGGTATTCACTACTCTGAATTGTTAAAAACAGAATACATTATTGCTATTTTAAAATGTTTATTAAAATCAGATTCATGCTTATGTACATTACCTTTCAGTTAGAATTAAAATATTATCAATCTATAATTTAAATTATAATTTTAGCCCTTTATAAAATGTGATTAAAGTTTTTATAGTTTAAAACTGACCCATAAAAGGGAACATTAGATCAATTTTTATATAAAAATGAAAAATGACACAACAGAACATAAATTATACACCCCAAACAGTAGTAAAATATCTACAGCCGTTTTCTCTTTTTTTCTGCTACTATTTTCTAAGCACCAAAGGCTTTTAATAAAGTATTCAAATAAAACTTTAATGAATCAAACGCTAAAAATTTTTCCTGTACATTCTTTTTATTTACCTAACTACAAAAATTCACATTTCTGTAAGTCAGAAATTATCTACATTTATAATATCTTAAATCAATCAAAAGATAGATCTATTTGACACATTCTACATGCTAACAACTGTGTAACTGCAAGTTCTTAAAAAGAGACAAAAGAAAAGAAAGACGTGGTAGTCTCTGCTCACCCTCCCAGGCATTCTGAGGGTGCCTCAGGGTCTGCACATCACCAAACAATGTTCATGCCTGTTTCACTATTTTTTAATATTCTGAAAAATTATTATAGTTTCTTTTTGTTTTCTTTCAAGAATGGAAACATTTACTTGTAAACTATTTTTAACCTATTAAAATATGGGTAATATTTTACTAGGATATGGATAGATAGGTTTTAATGACAAATAGCAAAATGTAGCAATCAATATTTAGCAGTATTCTGCCACTTAAGTTTTTCAAAACAAGATTCGGTATCCCTTTACCACTGAGAGATCTAAGTGTATCATAATCAAAATAAAATTAATGTGACTATCAGCTATTAATTTGTATTAGAATATATAAATATATAGCCTAAGCTGGGTATGGTGGCACACTCTATAATCCCAGCACTCAGGAGGCTGAGGCAGGAGGATCACTGCAAATTCAAGGTCAGTCTGGACTACATAAGTGACTACCTTGTCTCAATACACAGAAACCAACAAAAAATACATACATACATACATACATATATATATATATATATATATATATATATATATAAAGTAGCTACTTGTCATTTATAAAGTCAAAAACATTTCAAGATTTAAAGTGAACTAGTTTTACTAAAGTAGACAAGGGTGAAGAAAAATGCTTAAATGTTACAAGAATGAAAGGTAAAGGAGTTTTATTTCAAACCTTTTTCTCAGCAATAGATTTTTTAACTAATAGATGTTTTAAAGGAACTACTTCGTAATTCCTAAATTCCTAGTTTTGCAAGCTAAGTTTCTTATATTTTCCAATTCTGCATATTTCTTATTGCTATCAGTAAAGTCATTCTGCCCCTACATACTTAAAAGGGGGAAAAAGACAGTGTTTAGACTACTTTTTAGCAGTCTAAAATATAAGAAGTTTTATAAAATATAGAAAATTAACTTTATGAATTTGACTTTCAGTGAAAGGATATTTATTAACGCTACAAATCAGAGACCCAGCGACAGCAACTCTGCCTAGAATACAAAAAGAACAAAAATGAGGGCACCTGAATTACCCTGAAACGCTCTCTAGACCCTTCCGGAAGTCCTATTTGTAGCTATGTTCTGAAGCACTACTGCCTAAACTTCTAAGTGAAAAGTAAAGCTCTTACACGCATAGTAATCCCTGCTTGTCAATGGGGGTCTGTTCCAAGACCCTCCGCGCGTGCCTGAAAGCACCGACAGTTAGAAACTGGACATTCAACAAGACCTTTCGCCTTCTTAGCTGGGCACGGTAGTATACTAGGGGGCAGAGGCAGAACCACAAGTTCAAGCCCAGACCCGGTACCTGGGAGAATTATTAAGATCTTATCTCAAAAAAGAAAACAAAGGGGGGTGCAGCCCAGTGCAGAGGCTGTGGGTTCTGTCTCCAGTATCAAAAAAAAAAGGCCCTTCTCCCTTAAAGGAATTACGTCACAGTTCCTCTGCTCTTGCACTTCAGGGCCCGTAAGTAACATAAAGATGACAAGCACCGCAGCTGTGTGACTCAGTTTGATAATCGGGGTAACTGAGACCGGGAGTGACTGCACAAGGAAGGCGGCTGTGACAGACGAAGGAACGGTGCGCGTCCCTGGAAGAACGGAGCAAAACATCACGATTGCACCGCACCGCTCAGGGCAGCACACAAGTTAAGTTGCGAATCGTTCGCTTCTGGAACTTCCATTTATTATTTCTGTGTTGTGACTGACTATGCGTAAAAACCATAGAAACCAAAACCACAGATAACATGGGACTACTATAAAGGCCGTGAAAAATGCACCAAAATATTTTACAAGCCTAAAACGCAAGGTAGTTAACTATTGAACAAAGTAATATTTGGAAGAAGGCATAGCTGTTTTCTAAAGCTATTCCACATTGTTTTTTGTTTTGTTTTGTTTAAAGCTTTAAGAAAAAAATGAGTTAGGTGTGGTGCTACACATCTATAATCCCAGCATTTGGGAGGCTGAAGCAGGAGGACTTCTTCAAGTTAGGGCCTGGGCTACATAATGAGTTCAAGGTCAGTCTGAACTACATAGTGAGACCCTGTCTCAAAAGGACAAATTTCATAAAATTGTAAAATGTCAAATTTAAATTACCTCACAACTTTTACATTTTGTTAGGAATATTCTATATCATTTAATCTGCAAAAAATATGACTATAAAATGTAAACAAAACCTTTTTAAAGAGTAAATTATGTTGTTAATTTTATTATTTTTGGTTCTCTTTGTAGGATGATAAAATACCTCTCCAAAGTCATTTAAATATTACTAATTCCATCATAAATTATTTTAAGTAAAAATGTCTACTACCCAATTATGCCTGCATAATTTTTCTTGCATAGGTAAGAAAAGATACCAAAAATCTGTTCACAGTTATGGAGGATGAGTGAAGTAAATTTTCAAGTCAAAAGATTTTTTTAAACGTTTGAATTAGTCACCCTTTAAATTTCAGATAGTGCCAGTGTGACTTCTATTAAAGAAAACTAGTTTAAAATTGAATAACCACAGGTTTAATATTTTTTTTTACCTGAACACCTGAAACATTTGCAATGAGTAGTAATATGCTGAAGTGTAAAAGACTCCGAAGTGTGAACATCAGTATCAGCTCTAATTGTTCTCGATATATACAAACACATGTGAATTACAGATATACTTACTTATGTATCTACAGTAACACATACACACCACTCCCTCCCCTAGCCATTCTTATATAAGGACGAAGTAATAAATCTCGGTGCTATTCAAGGCAAAAAAGGGGGGCTTTGAAAAATAAATCTTTAAAGAATAGTTTCAAAAATAAAGTCCAAATATTGCACAAAATAATTTAACTGAAAATATTACTATACTGTAAAACAAGTTTTAAAAAAAGTTTCTGTACTCTATAGTAAATTCCATTTTCTACTTCTACAAAAGAATTTATTGGAAGTCTGTTGAGACATCATGTGTTTACATTCACTCTGATAGGAATTCAATTTTCAGAAGTTAACTGAGCCTCTGTCTTAAAAGTTCATCTATTTGAGTCTTATACATATTTTTTACATCTTCAAGATCTAATCGAAGTTCTTCTGCTTCTTCTGCTTTTTCTCCATACATCTGCAAAATAGTGTTGTATCTCTGATCCAAATCCTGAAAAATATATAATTTTTAAATGACTATATAGACCATCTTTAGCTACCATAACATCAACCATCAAAGTGAATAAAAGTATACACTCATCTCTTTTAAAAATTAAATGCACTTATATAAACATGTACTAATCAAAACATTAAAAAGTTAAACTCACACCTGTCTATGTTGAAATAAGTAGCAAAAAAATTTTAAAAACCTGTATGGCTATAAATTTTAACCACCTCTCTCCACTAAGTCCACAATTCTCCCACATGCAAGGGAGTCTCCTCTTTCTCATTGATGTCACCACATTTGATGAAATTTTAGTTTATGTGTTTCCTTATGGTTTCATCTGTGTGTGTCTGTGTGTGTGCAGGAGAGATGGGGGGGTACTGGGGACTAAACCCTAAGCCTTCACACTAAGCTACATCATTAGCCCTCTCAGTTAGGGCTGGTACCTTGGTTCACAAACTTGATTCTTTCCATGACTCTGGTCGTAAGCCAAGTTGGACAAGAATGCGATCAAATTCAATCATTGGGTTCATTGTTGACCTTATGGGGAAATTTGATTTGCTTCTCAATCAATTTAGTTTGCAATCAAAATTATGGAGAGAACTGGGTTCATGAACTGAGGTTCATACTTTTTATTTTGAGACAATTGTCACTAAGTTGTTTAATTATCCATGCTGATTCAAACTTTCCATACTTCTGCCTCAGGTTGCCAGAGTGTTGGAATTACAGACATGCACTTACCATGTCCAGCCTCATTATGGTTTAAGTATTACTTGGTATTTCATAATACATCATAAGTCAAAAAATATACTTTCTTATTTACGACTTAGAAGTCCTATAACCAAATACTATAATTGTGATAAAACATGTAATATCAACAATAAAGTATTACTAAGGGCATGCAAAGTACAGTTTTATTATAAATGAGCTTTGCCTAAATAAAATCTAGTTCTGTTCCTACTCTAGAACTAATCACTTTTGTGAAAAACCCCCTGAATGTATAATGACAAGATAGATTCATCTGAAAGTTCTTTACTCAATACTCTAAATTTTCAAAAAAAAAAAAATCACTAAAGGATATATATGCACTTTACATAAATGAAAAATATGAGATTTAGAATAACTAGATTAAAATATTAACTCACCCTTAAGTGAAGAATACTTACTCTTAGTTGAATTCGAAGTTTGGGTATCTCCTTCACTTTTTCTTCAAGTTCCTCATTTTGATTTGTTAACTTAACTAGCTCTTCGGCCATTATTGATCTGGTTTTTTCTAGATTACTAATTTCCAGCTGAGAAGCATTACCAGAAAAGTTTATTTTATTAAAACATACCTTAAATATCACTAATATAAAAATATTTAGTGTTATTTATGTTTTATTTTTGACAAAATAGATATGCTAACATATAACCCTGCCCTAGTTTTTCAAGGTGCTTGCACTTAAACCCAGGACCTCAAGTGTGCTACAAAAGTGCTCTGCTACTGACCTTAGCCCTAGCTCTTTCTTAATTAAAAGAAAACAGAGGCAGAGATCCTGCTCAGAGATACGCTATTTATAGGGTTTACTAAGCAAGAGGGAAAGAACTACAGAAAAAATCTAATAATCATTCATTTGAAAATGTAACTACATATTTTTCTCCATTCTAATGAAATGACACATATTTCAGTTAGAAATTCTAAGCTACTACAAGAACACAAAGGAATAAAACTACACTTTAATGATGTTCTTCCCAACTGTCTAAGTCGTATCAATAGAAGCCATGACCACTACCAAAGAAATGAACTCAGACTCACGAGCACAGCAGCCTAGGCCACATGAACACACTGAGTAGTAAGACTACTTGATTCTTTTGCCAATTCAAAATTCCTCTGTAAGAGAGTAATATTTTCACAGAACTAAAAGCATATAATGGGAATAAAAGGTTTACTTACTTCTGAATGTGTTAAACTGAAACAAGTAAAACATTTTAACATTTCTCACTGCATAGTTTTTAAAAGACAAAAGAGATGATGAAGGACACTCCCCCTCACTCACGCTGTACCCCCTCTTTCTTCTCCAATACTCATTTCTTGTTGGGGGAGCTGGAGCAACTTATCTAAGCGGCAGGTCTGGGGAGAGGGAAATGAGCATCCTCACTCAGCACTTCCCTTTTCGATTTTGGGAAAGTGCTGCCTGGAAGCAGCTGGCAGCCTCTGCTCCTAGACATGTGGAGTCCTACCTGGGCAGGCAAATGCATAGACAAGTCTGCTCCCGCCCAGAATTTCCTATGCCAGGGTGGGTAAATCTGACGTGGTAGCAATCGGTGAGCAGGCCCCTTGCTATTGCTTTACCATGAATATATGTGATATTCTCGGAGCTTTAAGATATATGATATATTTGGGGATGAAGTACCACTACTGCATCTGCTTTTTCATCTGAGCAGAATGCAGGAGAAAAGAAAGGTGTCATTTATTGGGCTCCAATGTTCATTTACTTGTGCAGTACACTAATTTTTCTCATACCTGTAAATGTGCAATTTCTCCTTCTCTTAGCTTTAATTGAGACTGTAGGTTTTCAATAATGCTTGACCCTGCTCCCATCCTTACAGCATCATAAAGATTGGTGCCACTCGCTGATGCCGACATTGGTCCAAAAGAATGATCATGAGACTCATCCTATTTTAATTAAAGGAAACACACAATTACCCAGTTATCACAGACTATGTTTCCTAAGGCCCCACCGACGATTCTGGGAGTGCCTGCTTTAGAACGTCTATGCTCTGTACTTTCCTGCTGCCATCAGCTCTTTCCCAACTGCTCAGAGGAACTGCCTGGACACGGCAAGGTCAGGGTGCAAGCCGACTGCAGGGGCCTGTTCTCTCTATCATTAGTCGGTTTATGAACAGGGTTCGTGTAGGAAATAAAACATTACCTGAGACAGAAAAGATGTCTGTAGCCCCGCCATATCAACTCCACTTATGGAACTCGAGCGTGACAAGGTGGGAGTGCTAGAAACAGAAAACGGCTTCCGCTCCTTAGAGAGTAAAAAACAAAATTCTGTCAGAGGGACACGCAAAAAGGTAAGCAGGGAAAACAAAAAACCCTTTTCTAGGATGAATAAACGCACAGGCCAAGTCTAATTTCTCAATGCAATGGTACAGAAACAATTTCTCATCCCAGTTAGAACTCTTACCAACGGAACAATATTTAGTAACTAAAGGAGCAAGACAGAGCTGGTTAAACCATCACATGGATCTATACATATTATAACAAGATTTGTTCTTAATGGAGTAAGAAAAATTTTTGAAACAATTATGGGAACTATTTCATATTATATAAGGTTTCTGGCTTATCCACTTTATTTCTGTGTATTTTTAGAAATCCCCTAACATTCAAAAGGTAATTTCTATTTATATATACTTAATTTTTAAATGCTAATTCTAAGTACATTATAATACTTTCAACACAGGAAACTCACTTTATAAAAGAAAGAAAGTGAATGGGCTGGCTCTATTCCTAACGTGCTTCTAGGCCAACTGCCACTTCATTTCAGTGAGATCACAAAATTCATTTTAAAAGAACAGAGGTTCAGTAATTCAAAACCTAGAAATCAGTCCCTATAGATATATTCTAATTATACTGGACCCACTAAGAATAGACAGTGATAATACTACTAACACGTACCAATATACTGATTTCAGACATAAAAATGGTACTTTATAAAGTACGGTTATACCAGGCATGGCATGGCAGCACCTGTAATCCCAGCCTTGGGAGGCTGAGGCAGGAGGATCACCATCATGAGTTCCAGGCCAGCCTGGACCACATATTACATAGGCGAGTTCAAGGCCAACCTCAATAGATAGCGAGACCCTGTCTCAAAAAAAATTACTAATAAAAATAAAAAATAAAGTATGGCTAAAAGTGTAAAAACTATGATTTAGCACAACAGCTCGCACATTATACCAAAAGCAAACAAAAAGCCAAGAGAATTCAGTACCTTTTCTTTTACTGCTTCTTGAGTGAAAATGGCTTTCTTCCTTTCTTGTTCAACTTTCATTTTTTCCATTTCTAATTGACTACTCAACAACGTCTAATGGTGAGAGATACAGTTAGGTAATTTCTGTGATATTAATTCATGGCATCATAAGTCAATTGTAAAGTCTGGAGCCAAAAGTATAAATCCCCATTTGTTTTGCTACTAGAAGACCAAATTCCAGAAGCAGTGGCACCCCCATTCCTTCTTGGCAACGCACTAGCCTGGTACTGTCCCCAGTCACTCTCTAATGTAAACCCGAAGATGTGAGGGAACACGAGAAGTACCTTTTCTCTCCTTGTCTCTTCAAGTGTTCTTACATACTCATCTTTTAGGTTTTCTAATTCAACCTGGTATCTAGTAAACCAGAGGGAAGTAGACAAAACACACTATTAAAATGATTAAAAACTCACTACTTTTAATATTCCAGTTACATACTTAGTAGTCATTTTTATTACCAGCATCAGTGATTTTCCAACAGTGCATTCCAGACCACTTGGGTTCCACTCAGAAGTCAAACTACAAATGAAAAGTCTCCCCTTCTGTCCATTTTATTTACTGGTTATTTAAAAAATACTTTAAAAATGTAATTTTTAGTACCACCACTCTATAATGCGCTCAAATTTTACCAAAGCAGGAGTTCTGTGAAAATGTTTACAGAGCTTTGGATATTTTATTTCAATAAATCATTTTCACTTAACTCCTTTTGTAAAAAGCATAAATTCCAAGGTAGAACGCAGAGGTAAAAGCATTAATCACAACCTTAATATAATTTCACACAGATAGATTCTACAACTTGTAGGTCCCAAAGAGTTCAAATATTTAGAAAACTGAAACACTGCTAAAACCATTGTAATATAAAAATAATTGCAATGAGTGGTCTCTACACTACTTTGTAGAGGGTCCTTGGAAAAACCCGATTAATGGCATGAATTACTTTCCAAGAAAAATGCAAATACATAAAAACATATCACACAATTTCAAAACCCTATATGAAGTGTAACGAATCCAAGTCCTAGCTTGATATAGTATCTTATTACTAATGACCCTGAATTTAAACACTACATGTATTTACTATTCTTGGTGCTAGAAAGATAAAAAAACCAGTAATGCATTTTTAAAAAGTGCTTTGAACTGTAAAACTACCAAAAACACTACTCAAAAACATGCTCACCGATTATTTTCATCTTCCAGTTTCCTGAGCCTATTTTTCTCTGATTCTAGCTGGGCCTGAAGTCTGCTGTTTTCCTGTCTCAAGAGAGAATTCTGTGATTCCACAGAGGACATCTGGATTTTGTTGGCAAGGAGTTCTTCTGTAGCTGCACGTTCTCTTTCAACCGCTGCTGCCAACAAGGTCTGGGACTCACCTGGTTACAGAACAGAAAGAAAAATGTATACATACGTGGGTGAGATCAAGAAAAAATCTGATTTGGACTTCAAACTTTTTTCTTTTTTTTTTTTGGCGGTACTGGGGATCGAACTCAGGACCCTGCGCTTGCTAGGCAGGCGCTTATTCCACTGAGCTATATCCCCAGCTCCAGGACTTCAAACCTTTAATGAGGCAAGTAGCCACACTTCACTGGTACCTGCCTAAGTAGGGCTGTTTACTGAGAAAAACAAACCAATCTTAACTTAACCCTATTTTAGTATTCTTTTTCCAAATTATTTTACGTTGAAAAGTGGAGTCATGCAAGCCGGGTATGGCGGCACACAGCAGTAATTCTAGCACTTGGAAAGCTGAAGTAAGAGGATTGCTTCGAGTTCCAGCTGAGCCTGGGTTACATAGTGAGTTCAAGGCCTAAACTACCCAGCGCAGCTCTGTCTCAAAAGATAACACAAAAACAAAGAAAACGGAGTCACGTGCTGCTCACAGCTGAGAAGGCGGCGCGGCAGCAGGGCGCCGGGAAAGGGCCATGTGACAGGGAGGGGGGAGGGGGGGCAGGGGGACACGTGGGGCGTAGAGCAGGGCAGAGGGGAGCGAGAGAAAGAGCAACACGTCAACCAACGGTCCTAAGACAAGGGGAGAAAAGGGATCTCAAACTAAATATTATATATGAAACAAATGAAAAGGAGTCAAAATTTAAATGTACAGCATAACACTTTTAGGAAAGAAAAACCGTAAGAAATGTTCAGTATCTAGGACTAGGCAAAGAGCACCTAGATGTGACACCAAAAACATGAGTCACAAAATGGAAAATCAAGAAAATGTTCTCCTTTAAACTTCTCTCTACATGAGGAGGAGAAAACAGTAAGCTAGAGACAGAGAAGAAATACCTGTAAGCCCCACCGCAGGCCAAGAACCTAGAACACAGAAAGAACGCTCAAAACTCGAAACTAAATACAATCCAGTTAGAAAATGGACAGAAGAGACACATGCCTATAATCCCAGCACTCTAGGAGGCTAAGACAGGGGGATCACAAATTTGATGCCAGTACCTCAGTGAGGCCCGGTCTCAAACAAAGACCAAAAAGGGGAGCTGCTTAGTTTAAAGGCCCCAGTTCAACTCTTAGTATTGGGGAGAAAAAAAAAATATGTATTTCATACAAATAGATTATTTCACCACAAAGCCTATATTAATGGAAAATAAGCACATGAAACAAGTTCAACATTACTTTTTATTAGGGAAATGCAAATTAAAATCATATGATATGACTACATACCTGTCTGAAAGACTAAAAGAAAAAATAGGGGCCATGACAAAATGCTAGCAAGGACATAAAGAACTGGATTACTCTCAGACATATAGCCCCGGCCAAAACAATTTTGACATTTTCTTTAAAAATTAAACATGCAACTAGCATAGAACCCAGCAATTGCACACCTGAGCTATCATTTAGAGACTTGAAAATATGTGTCTACAGTACACCAGTTTTAGATGTAACAGAAGTTAGACTAAGTTTAGATGTTTTTCAAGTTTAAGGTGGTACATAGTCTATGGATTAACACTAGGCAATAAAAACATTAACTTATTGATACACGTACCTTATATGATCCTCCAGATAACTATGCTCAGTGAATAAAGCTAATATCCAAGTGTCACATGTACACTTTTATTAAGAAAACATTTTTGAAATAACAGAATTTTAGGAAGGAAGGACACATTAGCAGCTGGAGAAATATGGGATGAGGAGGGGAATTCAGAGGGTCGTTGATACATTTATAAAAGGGAAACATGCGGGACCTAGTAGTGCTGAGACTGTTTAGTATCTCGACTGTGGGCCATATACAAACCTAGGCAAGTGGTAAACTTGTATATAACTAATACACACACAAGTACACACCAAGAAAACTGGGGAAAACTAAATAAATTTGGCCCACATATCGAAGTCAATACATGGATATGATATTAATTTTGCAAAATTTTAATATTTGTGGAAATTGAGCAAATGTATGAGGGACTTGTCTGTTTTACTTCTTTAACTGTATCCGATCCACAATTATGTTGATTTAAAAACTTCCAAAGAACACAAAAGAGTAACAAATAAGGTTCCCAGGTTTAACCACGGAGTGGCTAAATGAGAGTCTAGAGTAGACAAGCGACTTGCTCCAGACTGGCCAGGTGGTTAACTACAGCAAGTCCATGGCTCCTAACCCTACTCAGACCTGATTTTGTCACTACACCATGACAGCCCTCAAGTTACAGGTATGGTAGTTTATGCAACAAAAGGCATATATCAATTTTTCAGGAATTTCCTAGCTCTGGGATACCTACCATATACACATATTCTACCTGTCTATGCTTGAAAAGAACCATCGTGGAACAGTAACATTCTTTTCATTAAAGCACAGAAAGGCAAGCTGGGGAATGTCTATAAAGAGGTAGAACACGGACTGCAAAGATTCTCCAGCATTTCTCTTCTAGCATTTTAGCTTCACCCTTCTACGACTGTGCTCCTAGAATTCTAACAGTGAACTAGAAATTATATCTGATCCCTACTTACAATGCTGCAGAGAAGCCAGAAAGGGGTCAGATGTAGAAAAGGGCCAAGAAAATCTACAGTGTATTAACAAGCTATAGAAATAAATGAAAGAACAATATGCAAGGGAAAAAAATAGTTTCAAAGAGTCAGAGTTAAGGAATTAAAAATAAATTTGTAAAAGGAGAAGAGGTAAAAATCTACATATAAGCAATCTAACAAAGGAAGTAAAAGATCTATACAATAAAAATTGTAGTACTCTGAAAAAAGAGATCGAAGAGGGTATCAGAATATGGAAAGATCCCCCTTGTTCATGGATAAGAAGAATCAACATTGTGAAAATGGCAATACTCCAAAAACAATCCAATCCCAAACAAAATACTATTAGCACACCTCACAGATTTACAGAAATCATTCCTAAAATTCATCTGGAACCAGAAGAGATCTATAATAGCAAAAGCAATTCTGGGAAACAAAAGAAAGGCAGGAGGCATCAAAAATCCCTGACTTAAAATTATACTATAAAGCTACTGTGATAAAATCAGCACGGTACTGGCAAAAAAACCAAACCTGAAGATGAATGGAACAGATTACAAGATACAGACACAACTATAAACTCACTCAACTACCTTATCTTTGACAAAGGGGTCAAACATGTTCACTGGAAAAAAGACAGCCTCTTTAATAAATGGTGCTGAAAAAACAGGCTTTCCACATAGTGAAGACTAAAAGTAGACCCATGTCTATCACCATGCACTAAAGTCAAAATGGATCACAAGTCTAAATATTAAAACAGAAACACTAAATCTACTAGAAGAGAAAGTAGGTAGAAACCTTAAAGGCATAGGGGTAGGCAGAGAGTCCATGAACAAAACCCAAACTACATGAGAAATATTTCTATGAATCAACAAGTGGGATCTCATCTTATTAAAAAGTTTTTGCACATCAAAAGAAATTACCAACAGAGTGAACAATCTACAGAGTGGGAAAAAATTTTAGCCAAATGTCCATCCAACAAAGGACTTCTATCTAGAACATATAAAGAATAAAGAAAAACTAGGCCCCCTCAAATTCAAAGACCCAATCCAAAAATGAGCATCTGAGATGAACACACACTTCTCAGATGAAGAAATACAAATGGCAAATAAATATATAAGAAAATGCTCACAAGACTGGTCATTTGAGAAATACAAATTACAACAACACTGAGATCCCATCTCACCTCAGAAAGAATGGCTATCATCAAGAAATCAACCAATAACAAATGCTGGTGGAGCTGTGAGGAAAAAGGAACCCTTCTCCACTGCTGGTAGGAGTGTAGACTGGTGCAACCACTGTGGAAATCAGTATGAAGAGTCCTGATAAAACTAGAATTGGTGGTCCCATATGACCCAGCTATCCCCCTGTTGGGTATCTTCCCAGAAGAACTAAAAACACTGTACCACAGAAATACATGTACACCATGGTTTACAACAACACAATTTGTCATAGCTAAACCTTGGAAACAACCCAAATGCTCATCAACTGAGGAATGGATGAAAAAAATGTGGTCTTTTTATACAATGGAGTACTACTCAGCTATAAAGAAGGACAAACTCGAGGCTTTTAAAGGTAAATGGATGTAACTAGATACCATACACATCAGGGAAATAAATCAGACTCACATGTGTAAACATCACACTGTCTCCCTAGTCTAATAAACTGAACAAGTGAATAAGATCCAAAATGAACAACAGATATTTTGAAAGGGAAGGAAACTGCTCAAAAGGAAAGAAAAATGGGATAGGGGAAAGGAGAAAAGAAGGAAGGGAAAAGAAAAAAAATATATATACACACACACATAATAGCTAAGATAATTATGCTGCTAATTTCTATTAGTTCATTGAAAAGAATGGTTTGTGCTTATATTGTTGATCAATTTTGCATGCCTATTATCTTGAAATCTGATCAACTACTTTGAAGATAATATGCAATATAACTATTGTTTATTTCTTATCTTATTTTGAAATTCTGTGCCATTGTTTTTTATTTCTTTAAAATAAAAAATCTACATATAAGACATACACTCACACAAACACATACAAAGACACTAAACGTAATCATCAAATCAAGTGAATTTCAATTTAACACCATTACCCTAATTCTAAAAACAAGATGGGAAAACTTGTGCAAAAACAAAACTAAAGCAATTACCAAGCCGGTCAGAAAGATTCTTCTCCAGCTTCTCCCATGATGATGTCTGGGACCCGAGGGTTGCTTGCAGATTTTCTATTTGTCTAAGCAACGGTCTTGTTGTTGATGAAACACTTTGACTCAGTTCTTGATTTCGATTCTCTGCTTCCTGGAGTCTCTGAATCAACAAACTCTTAAGTCATTACCATGGACAGCAATAAAATTACTGAAAACACTAGCAAACCTAAACTTCATCAGAGATTTCTAGAAAAATGTATTATTTCAAGAGAAAATTACTTTTTTTTTATGAATTTTTTAATTTTATTCTTCAAGTAAAAAAAATTGCATCTAAATAATGCTTCTTGACAAAGTACTTCTAAGATAGTCTATGGTTATCTGATGGCAAAAAAAAGGATTCATCTAAACATTTCAGTTGTTACCTTCTTGTCTAAAGTTTTGTTCTGTTTGTTTTTTGAGACAGGGTCTTGCTGTGCAGTTCAGACTGGCCTTAAACTCAGGCTGGTCTCAAACTTGTAACAATCCTCCTGCTTCAACCTCCCAAGTGCTGGGATTACAGGCATGTGCCACCACGCCCAGCTCCAAATACTTTTAAGTATGTATGAAAAAAGAAAGATCTGTGTAATTTGTACTTCCTCTCTCTTTTTCTATGCATGTTAACTGACTAAAAATTAATAGAGTACGGGCAGAGAAACAAGGCACTGATTATCTGCCCTATAATAACCTAAGACCGATAATCACTAATAAGCCCACTATTAGAAAATACCAAAAGTTCAGTGTAGAGCATCCATAATGCCCTAGCCTTAGTCCCCAGCACCAGAAAACAAAACTACTAAATATGTAAGAATTCTACCATGATAAAACTGTTTCTTTTAAAATAAAATTAAGGATTTTCCTGTATACATTCTTACAGTCATCACTGTGGTTCACATAAGCCACAGAAATAGAGGTACTAGTTAAGTATGTTATCTCAGTAAGTCGTTTTCAAATTTCTAGGAAAAGATACTTTTTGAATTTGTGTTCAGGAAAACTGTGCCAATACCTGCTGAAGTTCACTGATCTCATGGCGTAAATAATCCTCCTTCCGGGCAGCGGCTTGTTCTGCGCGTTGCAGTGCTACTCTAAGGTCCCCTACCTGGAGGAAAAGCAATACACTATCACAATGTCAAAGTGATACTGGTAACTCCCTATGACTATACAATCCGTGTTGTGTTGAACTTGTGTTTATGTATAATATGAAATACTACCCAACAAGCTTTTATGCACAATTATCACACATCATATCTATCAAGCAATTCCAAAATGATACGGATACTCATTATCTACTTTTAAAAGTGCTCTTAGTCAAGGAAAAGATATGAAGATATAAAGGCATAGCCCTGGCATGGATAGATAATGCATCCATACATGTTATCACATAAAGCAGAATGCGATAGAAGTAGGTGAGCTAGAAAAACTAGGTGCTAATCCCTACCAGCACCAAACAAATAAATGAACAAAAACAACCATTAATACACAAAAACTGGTGCTAGCAGGACACAGTGCTCTGTGCTGTCCAATTTTCTCCTGGGGCTGAGACCATACTACTTCCAAACAGGAGTCTACAGGCAGCCTGGGCAATATAGTGAGACCCTGTCTCACAACAACAGAAACTAAGTGCTATAGTCTTACATAGCTGCACACATTTAAACTGCCACAGATTTCCTGGAAAAATATAGGAACACATTTGAGGAATTAATCAAATTGTTCATGTCCTTTCACTTGGTCATTCTACTCCTAGAAATTTACCCTATTGAAGCAAATATATACAAGTGTACAGAGAGTCAGTGTCACGTAGGCCACTACATGAAAAATAAGAAGAAAAAAATCTGGAAATATTCTAAATATACCTCAATAGTAATTTATATTACAAATATTGATACAACATGAATATAAACATCAAAAATTATGATGAATGTATAAAACATGTAAAATATATATGATTTAACCTTACATAGGAAATGTGTAAGACATCTATTTACATGGAGATATACCTCTATAAAATTATAAAAGATAATAAACAAAATTAATAGTATGTGTAAAACAGTAGTTTTATGAATGGTAGCTCCATATACTTTCTACCTGTCATTTCTCAATTTTTCCTTATTATTTTTAATTTAAAATATTAGTACCTTATATATTTCCATGATAAGGGTAGCAAAAACCCAGGGATACAATGACCATAGCATGACTTACAAAAGCAAAACTGTTAGAAATAATCCAAACACCCAACAGAAGAAATAGCTACAAATACTTAATAAATTTATAAAACTACAAAAATAATTTTTTAAAGACCTAGGGATGGCGGTGCACACTTGTAATTCCCAGCAGGATTGCCATGATCTCAAACCCAGCCTGGGCTATACAGTGAGTTCAAGGTCAGCCTCCATTATAGAGCAAGACACTGTCACAAAACAAAAAGTTTTCTCCTGAAGCAATATGATCTACTATTACGTGACTATTAGGGTATTTTCCTACGTAAATAAAGCTAGTTGTAAAATACTATAAACAGCAAGTTATATTTTATGTAAGAAGGATGGAAATACAAATAAATGTGCACAAGGGAACGAGTGTACATATAAATGTACATCTATCCATATTTTCTTGCATTCATAAGCAAACATATTGAAAATATAAAAGAAACACTAGTAAAAGAGTTGCAGGCAGGCAAAGAGAAGAATGGGAAAGGGCTAAGTTAGAAGTAAATGAAAGCTGGGTGTGGTGGCGCGCGCCTGTAATCCCAGCACTCGGGAGGCTGAGGCGGGAGGAGCATTATGAGTTTGAGCCCAGACTGTGCTACAAAGTGCACTCAAGGCCAGCCTGAACTGCATAGCGAGATGCTGTCTCAAAAAAGACAAAAAATAAAATAAAAATTAAAAAAATAGAGGTAAATGTTGGCTGAATATATTTTGCTATATTCACTCTGGAATCATATAAATGTTTTTATGTATCCAAAGTGTAAAATTAAACTAACAGTACATTGAAGCCAATGAGAACACAGGTTTTTTTTCAAGAAACAGTGCTGGGAAAACAAGACATCCACATATGAAAACCGAATGTGAAAGCTAAGTCTATAAAATTGGTGAAAACCTGCATGTATTACACAATGGTTTCTTTATTATAATGCCAAAAGCACAAGGAACAAAGAAAAAAAAGCTAGGCTGGACATCATCAAAATTAAAAACTTGGCTGGGTATGGTGGCACGTGCCTGTAATTCTAGCACTTGGTAGGCCAAGGCAGGATTGCCAACCTGGGCTACGTAGTGAATTAAAAACCAGCCTGGACAACATAGTGAGACCACATCTCAAAACAAAACAATATTTAAAACTTTAAGACAATGTATAGAAAGAGAAAATATTTAGAAATCCTACATCTGATGAAGATCTAGTACACAGAACATAAGAAAAATAGCTCAGTTAAATATGGGCAAAGCCTGTGGACATCGAATAGATTTTACTAAGGTAAATGACCAGTTAGCATATGAAAAATGCTCAATATCACTGATCACTAAAGAAATGCAAATCAATACCACACTAAGCTACCACTTCATACTAAAAGGACATAATAAAAACCAGAATACACAATGGCAGATATTGGCAAGAATGGGGAAATACTGAAGCCCTCAATCTATTGCTAGTGAGAACATAAAATAATGCAGCCACTACGGAAAACGTGGCAGTTCCTCAAACAGTTAAATATAGAATTACCATATGACTCACGGATATGTTAAGTAGAATTTAAAGCATACGTCCCTACAGCCGGGTGTGGTGGCATAAGGTCAATATACCCAGGCTCAAAAAAAAGAGTTCATTTCTACAAAAATTTGTACATAACACATTATTCATAGTAAACAAAAATCATAAATATGTTATATATCTACCAACTAATAATTTTACAAGACAAAACCTACCAAATTTTGTTTTTCCTCCTTCATCTGAGATCCATGGACTGCCACAGATTTTATTAATAAAGGAGTTAAATGTATTCTCTTAAAATACAATGTAACAAATTTTGCAGGTTTCTTTGAAACAGGGTCTCACTATTTAGTTCAGGCTGACTACTATGCTGGCTAGTGCTGGGATTATAGGCGCCTACCACCATGCCTAGCTACATGTAATAATTTATGCTTATGCGCATTTCTCTGCAAACAGGACAGCTAGTTTTCACTACTAGGGACTGAACCCAGGGACTTGTGTATGGTAAACAAGCACTCTCCCATGGAGCTACAATCCAGCACCAGTAAAATTATTAAATAAGTCTGAAACTCAAAAAAATTGGCATCACTTGATCGAGTTTTAAACACTTACATTTACTTTTGCATAATCCAGTATTCTTTGAAAAATGCCCAATCAGGTTATGATGGAAATCTAACACTTGCACCACTACGTAATATTCAATTCATACTAGCTACAGAACATAAGTAAATATATAAAAGACTACTTTTATTCATCATCCTCTCCTTACTTGAATTGCTAATGTTTCTTGCTGCTGACGGGCTTCTTCTTGGGCCTTCTCTAGTGCTGCAGAAAGTTCTTCTTTAGCTTTCACTTCACGACTCAGAGCTGCTTCCTGTGCCTCACTATCCTTTGCAGCATTGGCTTTGTGAAGATCAGTAAGTTCTCTTAAAAAATTAGATTGATAGTTTTTATTTAATATTCAGTTAACTACATGCCCAGGTTAATGAGTTTCCATGTACCACAGAATCTACCACATAATGAACACTGGTTATCATTAAGGACGCTCTTTCTGTTGAAGTTGCCTTGACTAGTAGTAAGTTCATAAAGAGATAAATTTACAAATGGTGCTAGTTATGAGATACTGGAGAACACATTTCTCCAACATCTTTGCTGATAATTGATCTAAATGGGCTGTGTGTGTGTTCATTTCCTTACTTATAGGCACTATCCAGGGCAGCCTGAGTACTTCGGCTCTTCTCTTCGAGTTCATCCACGTCTACCTGAAGTCGACCAAGATCTTTCTCCTGGCGTTCTACTACACTATTTAGTTTTCTGATATTTTCTCTATGTTGTTTCTCAACTTCTTCTTTGCCATCAAGGACCTATGTTATGAAAAAAAAAAAAAAATGTTTTTAAGAAATTACACAATAGTATATAACAGCATTCCAGGAATCTCAATTGTAATAATGAAAGAAAAATTTTAACCTTCTAAATCATTCAAAAAATTCTTTTCACATGATACATTCCAATATCCCATTAAATCACTTTAAATGTTTCATAAGCTACAGCCAAGTGTTCACACAGGAAGCAGTAATAATTTATACACAGAGGATAATGATTGCTATTCACCTGTTTTAAATGCTGTAACTCCTCTTCTACTTCTTTAGCTTTTTTGTTCAGTTTTGCAATAATATTTTCATTATCTTTGTCTTTCGTTCTCAACTTCTTAATGATGTTAGAGTTATGCAGCTGCTGCTTTGAAAGTTTTTCACCTGGTGATGGTAAAAAAGGGTAAATCCAAATAATAATGATTTCCTAAGAATGTGAATATAATATTTTATTTAGCAAGTGACAAAAAGTGGGAATTTTTTAGAAATCAATTACAAAACCAATGCGAAAAATGATTTGGACAGGAATCATCAAGGAATGCTAAAATTATTGCATGAAAAAATAATGGGGAATAGGATACTGAAGCAATATTAAGAAACACTCCCACATCTTACTCATGAATTATAGAGAGAAAAATGTACTTTCACAATGAGAAACCTGGCAGTTATTACTCTAACCAAGCAGTGTGGCACCACCTCACATTATGTGGCATTGATGTGATGTAGTAGTGAATTTACAATATTAACCATGACATTTCTTACCAAAACTTTGATCTGAATCTAATAACGAAGAAAAGTGACAAATTTCTTAACATGGGATACTCTGTAGGACAACTGCCCTGGACTCTACATGCAAAGTCTTTAGTGTAATGGAAAAGACAGAACTATCTGAGGTTTGTGGAAAGCTAAAAGGCCATAACAGCCAAATAAAAATGGCTGCCTTTAATTAGATCTTGAAGCAGGAGAGGGGGACAAATATAAAAGGCATTTTTTGAGATAAGCGATGAAATGCAGATACAGATTATACTTTTGAATTAATTTTGATCTTAGGTATTGTTATGGTGCTGTACTTGTGAAGGAAGATTTAGAAATGCAATGCTAAGGTGTCTTTAACTAAAATATTAGTTGCAAGTATTAACTATTTGTCTTTACATGAAAAATTTAAAAAAATTCACTCGACAACCTTATCCCAAACCTCCTCTTTTAGGATATTACATAAAGAAATTCAATTTTTCATTTGGTATGATGTATGATGGATCTTAAATTTCTACAATTAACTGTAAACCTTTTCAGAAATAAAAGAGCTTATTAAACCCTAAAACATGAATACAATGAAAAAGTCACATCAAACACTAGAGCCATACCATCTGGTGCTCAAGATGGGGATTCAGGAACTAAGCAAACGTCAGAATTAAAACTTTCAGATATCTTTGTTTAAACCATGGGCTCTTTTAAGACTTGTTACAAGCTTCCATAAGGTTGTCTATTTTTTAAGGAGAACGTCTTCTAGGTGTAGTAGCACATGCCTTTAATTCCAGTATAGTACTCTGGAAAGCTGAGGCAGGAGAATCACAAGTTGAGCATAGTCTGATTACTTTAGCAACTTAGCAAGACCCTATCTCAAAAAAAAAGAGCTAGATACGTAGTTCAGCGCAGTCACTGAGTTCTACCTCTAGTATCACTCACACACAACACACAGCTCAGAAACAAAAACCTATACACATGTTAATTCTGTCCCAATACATCTTTTTTTTTTTTTTTTTTGTCTTCTTGAGACAGGGTCTCCCTATGCAGTTCAGGCTGGCCTTGAGCTTACTTTGTAGCCCAGGCTGGTCTCAAACTTGCAACAATCCTCCTGCCTCAGCTCCCAAGTGCTGGAATTACAGGTATGCACCGCCACGCCCGGTGTAATACTCCTTAATCATGATAATTTCATAAATTGTCCCCTCCAACTTCTTTGGTGTAAGTTCAAACATTCCTTGCCATATATCTGTGTATGTATGTATTTACAAAACAAACAATGTTTTGAGATGGTTTCTTGCTGTGCTGCCCAGGTGGCTCTCAAACTCATAGGCTCAAGCAATCCTCCTATCTCAGCATCCTAAATACTAGATGGAACTAAAACTGTGTGCTAGTATGTCAAGCTCAATGTTTTTATTAGGAAATATCTGCTTGTAATGTGTCAAGTATTTCTTCTGCTTTTAAAATATTTTTGAAAATCAATAGAATACTTACCCTCTTCCATTAACCCTCGAATCTGTTCATCTTTCTCTTTCAAAAGATCCGCCGTTTCACTACTATTTAACCTAATGGCAAGTTCTTCTTTTACAGTCTTGATTTCCTAATTTTAAAAAAAAATCTGTGCATACCATGAAGAATTACTTTTACCCTAGCATATTTTTCTATTATTTTTCCCTATCTAAAAGCATTCTCATAATGAGTTTTTCTCTGTTGACCTACTAGCCTGGTTAAAGTAAGATGAATAAGACAGCTTTCAATATGATACACAATATCACTCATTGGCACAGCACCTGCCTGGTAAGTGCAAGGTCCTGAGTTCAATTCCTGATACTCCCCCCACAAAAGATATACAAAACCTCAATTAAAATAAATAAGCAAGTTTTAATGTAGAAATACAAACAAAAATAAGTTAACTTTCAGTACTCATCTTTACTGTCTCTACGCATATATTCTACAAGTTAAGCACTACATTGAGAACAACAGTATAAGGCTGGAGATATAGCTCAGTGGCGTAAGTGCCTGCCTGGCAAGCACAAGGTCCTGAGTTTGATTCCCAGCACCAAAAAAAAAAGAGAGAACAATAGTGTAGTAGGGAAAGAAAGAAGTTGATTAGGTAGTCTCAAGTTAGTAGTGTCTGAAATAAGCTAGCTTAAGTAGTGCTTAATCAAAGCACGCCAAGTAGATGAAAGTGCATGATTTCCTGTCTATAGGAATATACAGAAAAATCAGTAAATACTGACATTGGTGAAGAAGGGAGAAAGTAACTTAATTGAGAAGAGACAAAGGCAGAAACAATGTCATTAGTAATAGTTGGGCCTCAAGTAATACTAATCCTAGTTGTTACCAACTTCTAACTAAACTATTACAAATTCGAAGCATTAACAACAGCTCCCTCCCACGAGTAACTCTGCTCACACAGGGACATTTAGCAATCCATGGCAACTGGCTCAAGGGAGAGTGCTACGAGACTGGCAGGAATAGGGGCCCAGGAGGCTGCTAAACATCCTGCAAGGCACAGAACAGCTCCCCACAACACAGATCTAGCCCAAATGTCAACAGCATTGAGGGTGAAAATTCTGCATTCAACTAAGTCAACAGTATTTCTCCAAAAGAGAGTATTAACCCTTAGAAATTTATATTGTAAAATTATGAAAATAAATAAAAGTACTTTGACTTAAAGTATGTATGTTTGAGGTGATTGGAAAATAAATGAGAGTTGTAATAGTTCTTTAAAATGTATACAGTTCTGTTTAGATTTAAGTGTTATTTTAATGGAACTATTACCCACAAAAATTATTCTAGGGATCTTTGCTATCTATCTTGCAAGGATATGTATATAAATTACACAAACCAACACCAGCTTAGTTCTTCTAAAATATCAAAATCTATCAAATTTAAATATATCCCAAATCTTCAATTTACTTATTAATATGCTATTTCCTCTTAATCTTACTTCTTTCCAGTACAAAATATGATGACTACATTCCCCAAAATCTATCTCTTTATAGTGTAATTATAATTACTTTAAATTTCTATTACCTTTTTAGCAGCGTCTCTCTCTTTGCAGGCTAGCTGCACCTTCTTCTCTGCTTCTGCAATTCTTTGGGTAAACTCATCTTTCAAAGAAGAGATGCTACTGCTTTCTTGTTTCACTCTGAACATTTCACTAAATTTAAAATATTTGAGAATGAAGATTATTTATATACTCCAAAGGTAACAAGATGTGTTCAACATATACCTCATTGAAAGAGACTGGTTTTCTCCTATTAACTTTTAAGAGAAAAATTACTTGTTATTTTAAAATACGTCAAATAAACAAATTAGAAAATAAAATGTCACCTATATTTGATGTGCAAAAATGAGAAACAAAATATTTAATTCTGAATCTTATGTCACATTTCCTTAATTACTCCCTGAAAGCAAATCAATACTTAGTATATAGTTAAAATACTAAATATTGGTTTGCTTTACAGACATGTTTTAAATTTCTAGTATTAAATGATTATTAATAATAAAGGAAATTCTAGTTTATGCAAAACATCTCTCTTCAGTTCTAAAGGAGAAATGGTAAAGATAACTTCAGAAGAAAGGTAGTCTTAACAGAATTAAATGAAATGTTATTCAATTTTCAGTTCTTCTATAAGTTAAATTATAAAACATTTCAATAACATTCTTAAATAAGTACAAAACATTATATGCCTCCACAAAATGTGTAAAATTCATCATATTTGTAGTATACTCACTCTTTTAGATTATCATAAGCTTCTTCTAAAAGGGCTTTTTCTTTACTGAGAGTTAGTAACTGAGTCTCCCTTTTTTCCAGTTTCTCATTCAGAAATTCAACTGTCTAGATAAAGAAAATAGAGCAAAGTGAAAACATGTACCTTTTAAAATGATCATTTGTGCATGAAGGTGGTACGTTGTAAAGGTAACTCAATCACTATACTAAAAATAACTATCTCATAAAAACAATTAAAAACAATATTGGGGACACAGTGGATACAGAACAAGAACGCTAACACAGCTAGTAGAATACAAATAGAACAATCACTTAACAGTTGGAGTAAAAATGTACCACTTGAAAACCAATTAAACAATATCTAACTGAATGTCTATGTGTCCTTTGAGGTAGAAAAGTCCACTTCTAGGCAGACCTTAGAGGAGAAAACTATAGGTAAATAGACTAGGTGACATGTATAAGAACATTCATAGCAGCTTGCAAAAATCTGGAATAATCTTCATATCCAAAAAAGAAGGAAAACAGAGGTAATCAAAAAAGGTCAAAGAGGAGGTACAGAATATGTTTTCCACATTATTCTTTAACCTAAACATGTAACTTTTTAAGGTGATACCCTGTATTTTAAAAAAAGAAAATTAATTTTGGATAACAGTTATCCAAATCCATTTTAAAATTTCCAAACTATACCAATTAAGGCAAAACAAAAAGTAATTCTTAGAATAATGGAAGCAGTGATAAATTTGTCTGTGGGAAGAATGGGTACCTTCTGGACTGAAAATAATTTTTATCTGAGATAAGTGTAGGCTAACTGAAAAATCACTTTAGGTAAACTTAAAATATTCAAAAATATTTTATTGATGGTCACTAGTGTTGGTTTCTAGGAATTCAAAGCACTATCATATATTTTTTGGTCCTACTAATTGAAGTAACATTGCACAACATTTTGTTTTTGTGTAATACTGAACTTAGGTAACAATCCTTTAAAAAAAAAACTTTTTTTTTTTTTGGAACCAGGAATTGAACTCATGACCTCAGGCTTGCCAGGCAAGCACTTATGCCACTGAGCTATATCCCCAGCCCCTTTTAAAAAATATTAGATACTTCAACACATGGCATTTCAAGACATGCTATATCTCACAGGTTTATTCAAGATGTCAGTATATATATGTAAGATAGTTATACTGCTAGTTTTTCTTAGTTCACTGAAAAGAAAGATTTGTGCTAATATTATCTGGACAATATTTTATGCCCATATCTTATACTCTGAGTAACTGCTATAAAGGTAACAATATACAATGTATTAATTATTATTACTCTGATTTAAATCTGTTTTATTTCTGGTTTTCTTCCAATCCTTAAAAAAAGTCAGACCCATTTCACTTACTGTATCTAAAAATCATAAGAAAAACCAATACTGTGACTTAAAATTAAAGACTGTGCCACTTTCCTCTTGATGTATTATGTACAAGGAATCAGTCACTCCCAAGTACAGTAATGCCTTTGTTCCTTGGACATTTCCCTTTCTCATTCATGTAAGACAGCTATCAAGAGGAGATATTAAAAACATTATGTACATGCACCAATTCCCCACAAGGAATGTCAACATTATGTACCACATCATGTACTAATAAAACAAAAAAAAATAAACAAAATAAAGATCTATAAAGGTCAAAAAATAACAAGAAACTAAAATATTACAAGGAGTACACTTCCTATATATTAGTGAATATTAGAATATTAATAGAAGGAGAGTATCAACAATAAAAGTGTAAATAAAAGACTAAATCTAAAATGTGGTACAACATGTGATCACGTAAAAGACCATAATGTAAGAAAAATAATATTTAGGTTCCCTTTAGTATGTATACCTGCAAAAGAGTTGAAAAAACATGTTAACATAATAGTCCTTTGAAAACTGACACAATGCTGGGTGGCGGCGGTGCACACCTGTAGTCCCAGCACTCGGGAGGCTCAGACAGGAGGATCATTGCAAGTTCAAGACCAGCCTGGCAATGAAGTGAGCTCCAGGCCAGCCTGAACTACATAGCAAGATCTTGTCTCAAAAAGACAAAAACAACCCAAAGAAAACACACACAAATGAGCAGGGCAAAAGAGAATTCTGAAGTGATAAAGATCCAACAATAAACTGGACAGGGTGGTACAAGCCTATGAACCCAGAACAGCACTTTGGAGGTTCAGGCAAGAGGATCACGCCCAGCCTGGATACACAGGGAATTCAAGGGCAACCTAGACTACACAGTTAGACCCTGGGGGTAAGAGGGGAAGAGACTGAACAACAAAGACGTAAAATGGAAACGTTCATACTTCATTATACTAAAATATCAACTTGTTCTGCCATCTTTGCCTTGGAAATTTTTCAAATAATTTAATATCTGTGTTCTTTAAAAATCCTTAAACCTACAGAAAAATGGCAAAATATCTAACTTTCTAAACTAGTACAAATCATTATGCATCAATGAAAATATTTCTAAATGTTTAAAATTTCATCTCTGAAACACATACACAAAAATGTACATTCTACAGGTACCTTGCAAACATCTTCCTTTTCACAAAGTGCTTCTGCCGAACTTTCCGCGGCGTCATGCTGTTCTACCACCTTGTCCAAAACAGAATGTCCTTCATTCATAGGTGAAGAAACCAACGTATCTGGCTGCTCACAGTTAACAGGAGTGGCACTTCGCCCACTTTCTTCCATTTCTGCTTCCTCTGCAGGTACACTTAGTGATTCATTTACTTCTTCTTCAGGTTTTCCTTCAATAGATTCAACTATTTTAGTCTTTGGAGTGGAAGGATTGACGATAATAGGCACTAAAGCATATCCCTTGCCTGGCAATTCATCATCTGAATTGATTTCGCTTACACTCCGGCTATCTAATGACTGTACACTAAACGAGTCTATTCTTTCAAAAGCGTCAGAGGAGCAGCAGCTCTCATTTAGTTTCTGGAAATCATCTAAACGATTATAATCCGGACAAGCAGATGCAGAGAGAAGCTGGAAAGACGTCTGCATCATGTGAAGACTGGATTTTGCATCCGTAGTCTCTTGCCTTGAACTCGCCGAGCTCTCACTTATAACACTCTCGTGGTCTAAAACTTCGATATCGCTGGTGGTCGAAGTACCTGATGAGAAGGTACTGACAGGAGGAGAAGGAGTATCGCTCTGTCTGTCTTCATGCTTTCGTTCCTTAGCTTCCAGAGCCACGTCCTTGGTCTCTGCCCTAAGAGACTGTGCAGAAGCAGTAGATGCAGTTTCTGCACTTGCCTTTACATTAGTTACACTGTCAGATACTTCCAAATGTACAGCTGGCACCTTCGAATCAGGTTCTTCATTAACAGTTCCTTCCTGCTGGCCTTCAGTTTTAGGTGATGGAGCAGCTACGGCCAGACTCTGCTCTGGTACGCACGAAGAAGAGTCCTTTACTGTTGCTTCAGGTGTTTCAGCAGTTTTTGCCTGTATAGTGTGTAAAGACTCAGATAAGGTGCTTTTTACTTCTTCTTCTGGTCGTTGTGATTTAGCTGGAGGCTTTGAAACCACTGGACTCTTCTGAATGGTCGGGACATCAGTTGGAGCAAGAAAGGCACTGAAAAAATTTTCAGATTCATCTACTACAGTCCTCCGAACTGGCTTTGTAATTGCTGTAGGAGAGGCTGTGGGTGGACTCTGAGGTTCAGTGTTTGATTTCAACCCCCAGGTTGAAGTATCCCATCCTCCACTGACAGGGGAACTTATTCCTTTGACAAAAAAGTAAATATTAAAATATATTTATATTAGATTAATATTTCAATCATTATAAATATAAATGTGAATTTATGTATCTCTGAAATACAACCTACAATTTCGATGTTAAACTCTTTGCTTACAAGCCAGGTGCCTATAATGCCAGCATTTAGGAGGCTAAGACAGGAGGAAAGCTGCACGCTTGAGGCCAGCCTGGGTTACACAGTAATTCAAGGACAGCCCAAACTACACTCTTAGCAAGACTGTATCTCAAAAACCAAAAAAAATCCCTTGCTTACTGCATCACTAATTAGTGCCTGGGTTAACACTGGGCCTTAACGAACAAAACTGGTGTGTACCTGCCTAAGAGGAACTAGTGGTACAGGTAAAAATCAGACCTGGCCTGGAGTAGTAGGAGCAAGTATGTTACTCCCTCCCACAACAAATTACGGAAGTAATGGTACACATTTTATAACCCATAGCTAGGTCCAAGACACGTATGATTCATCTCACAAAGACAGGCAGTATCCTTATTTACAGGTCACGTGCAGTCACTGCAAAATGACCTATTTAGTTTTAATATTAGTTTTATTCTTGTAATACCAATAATAAAACATAAGGAAAACAAAGGACAACTAAAAAACTGAATCTAAAATACTGGAGATGAATGCTCTTTTCACAGATCTAATTAAACTGATGAGAACAGGCAGTTTTAGCAAACAAATTCATTTTCATCCACTTAACTGTACATCCATTTTCCAAGCCCCACTCTCCAAACCTGCTCTAAAAGTTTTGTTCTATTACAGTTTGTTCCCAACTTCCACGTTATGCCATCAATTTTCATTATAATTTCAGAAATGTGCAATTTTTAGAATTATTACTTTTTCATATAAAAAGGAGTTGACACTAGGATTTTCTTTCTTTTTCTTTTTGGAGACAGGGTCTCATTGTGTAGTTCAGGTTGGCCTTGAACTCACTGTGTAGCCCAGGCTGGCCTAGAGCCCACCGTACACTTCTGCCTCAGCCTCCCCAGAGCTGGGATTACAGGAATGTGTCATCAGGCTGGGCTAGGATGTATTTTTAGAACACTAGAGAGAGAACAGGTTCTAGGAAAATGGTAATTATATCAATCACAGAAACAGCAACTACTAAAACCCAATGATAAAAAATGGCTATTTGCTAAAATATTTAAAGCATGTTTTAATTTTTTTTCTAAATTAAAAAGTGGTTGAACAGAATTACAGAAGGTTCTGCACAATTAGAAGTTGGTGGCCAAAGTACAAACAACTCCAAGCTCCCGCAATAAAGCCCATCCGTTAGCAGGAGTTTAAAGCTCACTGGACTGAAAAGTGCATATAAGCATTTCATCTGGGGTGACGGTTTTACATTCAATTATTAAATATATAAAAATGATGAAAAATAAAAGCCCAAATTAAAGATACAAATGAACAAGAAAGATTTGTCTGCTGACAAGTTTATCACTATCCTAATGGGCGCCAGGAATTAAGTTTGCTCTTAGAGAGAATGGTTTATGCAGTAATTGTGGAGTTACCTAACGACCATTTAAACTATAGCATTCTCAAGATTTATGGTCATTTTGTAAACACAGGAAGTGATTAATAAACATTTATGGCCCTTAACTAGAATCTAAATCCATTATTTCAAAAATAAATTGTACAGCATAATTCATGTCCCAGATCTCAGAAAACGAGCATCTTTATATTTGAAACTTATATTCTCAGTGTAGTAATTCAAAACGTGAGATCTACACAGAAATAAAACCAGCTGAGCTGGCGTGATGGCGCAGGCCTGTAATCCCAGCACTCAGGAGGCTGAGGCAGGTGGATCATTGGGAGTTAAGAGACCAACCTGGGCTACAAAGTGAGCTCCAGGCCAGCCTGAGCTGCATAGCGAGACCCTGTCTCAAAAAAAAAAAAGATTCATACTTGTAAAACCTGTAAATCTTAACCCACACAGAAAAATGCGGAGCTATTCCTCAGGCTAAGAGCAAGTCCTGAAAGATTAATTTCCGAGAAAGTAACAAACTTGGCTATGCAAAACAGTGTGATACAGTCTAAAATTCCGGGACCTCAGGCTGCACACCACTGGGGCACCTCCGCCGCACCCTGGACCCTGACTGCTGCGCGACCTACAGCCAGCCCCTCAGGTGTTCTAGACCTCAGTTTGCTCTTCTCTAAAACTTAGGTATTAACAAACCTACCTTGAGGAGTTGGAGGCAGGTATTTTTTAAAACTCTTTCGTCCTAACAAGCACGAACTACTCGGTAAGGGTCAGCGGCTGTCCTATCGTCCCCGCTCACTGACACACTTCAGACCCAGGGTGCACACAGGGCAGCAACTCGAGGTTCAGGAGGCTGGGACAAATGAGTTTGGAAACAGTACCAGGAAACTGGGGCCATGTCATCGCAAGTCCGCAGGACCCGCGCTCCGGAGCAAAGGCAAAGAGGACCGTGGGCTGGGTTTTCTGTAGGGAAACTGCAAACACCAACTTGGACACTACGGCAGCTCCTGGGGAAGAGCCGCAGGGACTCACTGAGCCACCGGACCGTGCGCGGGGAAGAGAGCTGCGCGGCCCGGGCGCCCGCCCCGCCCCGCCCCTTACCCGACTCTCCGTAGGGAATGGTCTCTACCCAGGCGCCCGGCTCTTCCTCCTGGATGTCCAGGACCCTGTCGATGGACTTCTGGGCCTGGGACAGGGCCTGCTTGGCGAAACTGGAGAGCTGGGAAGCGTTGAACCAGCTCATCGCTGCTCCTTAGCCGGCGGCGACGGCAATGGGAAGGCCGAGGGCCCGGTCGAATAGCCTCAGGCCCCGGAGAGGATGTGGCGGAGCGGGCTCGCCTCCTCGGCCGCGGTGCTGGCCGTCAGCAGGGACCCATGGCCCCACGGTCTCCCCGGGGCCGGCTGAGTACCAGCAACGACTAGCGCACAGCTGAGAGGACCAGCCCCTTCTACGCATGCGCCAGTTCCTTCCACGTACACAACAGCCAGATCCGGGAGCCCAGAGTTCCGTCGAAGCGGAAGAACCCAGACGGGGACGTGACGTAATGTCCGGAAGCCCGAAGTTGCCCTTAGTTACCGTGCAATACCTAAACACTTTCTTTGGACACGCTCCAAGCTTACAGTGGTGTTCAGTCAGGGGGAAACCATGACTACCATGAAGCAAAGTCCTCTGTAAAAAATGAATGAGTTTCATGGGGTTTCTCTCCCAGAAGCTAGTTCGGGTGTTAAAAGTCTATCGCCATGCCTGTCTTAACTACAGAAAAAAGGAAGTTTCGGTGTCGGGTTGCTCTTAACATTGTCTCCAGTATTTAACCACTTCCATTACCTGGGCCTTAAAGAGAAACCTTGCTTTGGCCTTGCCTACCACTGTTGTATCATGAGGGTCCGTCTTTCCCCTCAGTACCCCTACACTTACTGCCTGTGTCAAAAAATAGCACAATGGCCTGCCTGTCTGCCTGCCTGCTACCCACTTCCCTAGATCCCTACCGTGAAACTAAATTCCCAAGAGGCAAGGCCTCTAGGAGGTTGTCAGGTCATGAGTGGAAACACCCAGGAGTTCCTGTTTGTCCTTTCCACCATAGGATATATGAGACTATGCCATCTATGAACCAGAAGAGCACACAGCAGTCCTCCTCACCTGGTTCTTTGATCTCAGGACACCCCAGCCTACAGAACCATAATTTTATTTATAAACCACCCAGTTTGCAATTTGTTACAGCAGTTCAAAGGGACTAAGCCACCTAATACACTATTACCTTATCAATGTGTCTTGTGCACATTACTTAAAATAACTTTTCTGCATGAACTGCCTTCAACTTATGGCCATGGATAGAAATCTTAAATCGACTGCCTTCCAAATCTAGGCAACAGCTATGTTTCTTTGGCCCCAATAATGTTAAAAAGACAAAACTCTACCAACACTTAAAATTAATATCTTAAAAAAAATTCAGAGTTCCAGCTACTTTTGAAAAATATGACTAACAACATAGGAATAGTCACCTGGAAATAGCCACCTTCTGATAAACAATTTTCATGCACTCCAGCTTCCCATATACCCAGCACACTCACTAAATCTCATACTCTCCCCCTCCTGTGATTATTCACCTAACCTGCCTGTCATATTTCGGTGTTTACCCCACTGCAAAGTAGTATGACATAAAGAAATTACCCTTTTTTGTTTTTTACAAAATCAGATTGAAACTCATCCCTTGTGCTCTATCCATTTTTCCTATGGCGCTGGGAATTGAACCCATAGCCTCACACATGCCAAGCACCCTGCCACTGAGCCACATCACCAACCCGTATCATCTCTTAACATGTTATGATTTCCCGATTTTATCCAACTACATTACAATGTACATGATAGCTTCCCTGGGTGATGAATGAGTAGTAGGTGGGCTTCTCTGAAAAGGTGCAGGCCTGTAACATGTCCTCACAGATGTGTCTGTTGTTCCCAGCCCTTAGGCCTGAAAACGAGGCGCAACCTCCCAGAATCACTTGCAAGACAGGAAAAGGAAAGGAAACTTCAACATACAAAAAGTCTATGGTGAAAATTAAATAAAATGAAAACAGAAGAAAGCCAGAACATCATAGTCTGAAAATGAAGCCACACAAAAGAGCTAAAAGTAAAGGGCAATCCAGAATAAAAAGGCAAGTTTGTGGAAAAGGGAGAGCCACACAATGGGCAACTGGAGAAAGGGAAGGCCAGAAAATCACAAAAAGAGAAAATGACAGCAAGCCACAGATGACAGCAAACAAGAACACCCCAGGCAGCAAAGGTGAGCAAGCCAAAAGTACCTGGCTGAAGACATAGGACCCAGAAAGGGAAAAGAAGAAAAAGGAGAGGTGGGGAGAGATAATCCCCTGAAGGACTCCAAAGACTACAGAAAAGACCATTTGAACAGTAAGCAGATGAAATGTTTAGAGTTAAGGAAGGGGCTGGGAGTATAGCTCAGTGGCACAGTGCCTGCCTGATAAGCTAGTGGGGCTGAATTCGATTCCTGGTTCAAAAAAAAAAAAAGACAAGGAAAAAAAACACAGAGAATAGGTGGTTTTCAGTGAGATGCAAAGAAATGTAAAGGAAGCATTTGTCCCTAGGGTGTGAAGAAAGGGGCAATTATAGGCACCCAAAAGGGTTTACACAATATCCCAAAAGGGTTTACACAATATCCCAAAACTTTAATGCCTTTGGCCTTGGTATTTGACTTCTCTGATGAGAATACTGGCAGTCCTGCTTTCCCTGGTAGATACTTCCCATGGTCTAAAGAGATCGTGGCCAAAAAACGTTGGGAATCCCTGTCCCAAGACTTCCAAGTGTACACTTGGCTAAACGACCTCATTTTCTAAAATTATTCAGCTCTCAGATGGAAATAACTTTCACCTTCTCATAAGGCTACTCCGTGAATCATTATAATACCCTTATAAAGGAGGTGCTAAATGTTAAGTTTCTTCATCAGGGGACATAACTCAGTAGTAGAGTGATGGCCAAGCAATCAATGTATAAGGCCCTGAGTTAAATTCCTGGCTGGCAGGGGCACTGAATATGTAGCTTTTTGAGCTACAGCACATAAAAGTACCCAGTATGTTTTACTATAGTGAATCAATTTGTCAATATGGAGATAGAAAGAAAATGAAAACTCAGTCTACTAACAACCACAAAACTCTTGAAAAAAGGCCATCTAGGCTGGGAACGGTGGTGCATGCCACCCAACCAGAACTCTGGAAGGCTGAGGCAGAAGAAGGATTGTAAAATCAAGTCCAGTCACTCAGTGAATGAGACCCTGTCTTAAAATTTTGAAACGAAGAATGAAAATAAGAACTATGTACATGTTCCAATAGTAAAACAGCACAATCCAGGGTTTTAGTGCTTGTCCTTAATTCGTATTTCAGTGCTTTCTGCAGAAACAAAGACATAGCAAGTGTTATGACTCCTGTCTAGATGCCCCCCAAAGCCTCGCGCAGGCATAGGTTGGATGTTTTGGTGGTGGCTCAATCTAGGGGATGTGCTCCTGGGATCAAGGGATGTGATGGGCCCAAGGATTGATTCACCTCTGCTAAGGTTAAGGGTGTATGTGCTACTGCCTTACCCTAATAGGTAGCCTGGATAAGATGTAAAAAGGAGCAAGAGCTGCTGTGCTTGCTGCTGGTCTCTCGCTTGCTGCTTTGGTGGTCTTCTGTCTGCCATGAATGGTTTCTCCTCTGTGATGCCCCTCTGCAGTGAAGTCAGCTAATTACAGACTGAAACCTCCACAAGTTTTTGAGCTCAATAAACCTCCTTTAACTTCGGGTGTTCAGAATTAAGTCTCAACAAGAGAACTAAGATGAAATTTGGAACTAGACTCATTTTATTATTTTTTCTCTTTAAAAAAAAAAGAATTTGATACCAGAGAAGTAGGGTCCTTGCTGTGACTATACCTGACCATGTTGTTCAGGAGCCTTTGAGACTGGCTTGTAGGAAGTCTGGAAAAGTTAGGCATTGCCAGCTGAGAAAGTAGCCCTAGAATGCTCAAGGCTGTGCTTTATGGGAAATTCAGGTCAGAGCTCAAAAGCCCAGAATGCTTGTAGAAATGCTGCTGGTAAAGACCAGGCTTGGGAGGTTTCTGCTGGGAAGGACAGCACTGGCTATTGACTTCACACAATGTGTTATGCATTAACAGAAAATTTGTCTTCATTTTGCTCATGTCCAAGAGACTTTGCCTGAGACTGAGATTAAGGGTGGCTGACTAATCTGGCCAGAAAAATTTCAAGGCAGTCAAATGCTAAGGCCATGGTATGGCTCCTATTGGAGGCTTTTAGCCAGATTTATGTACAGAATCAAGAAGAGCAAGAGCCCAGCAGAGTGGTTAAAAACATGGTGAATTTGGCCATAGAGCAAGCTTTAACTGCCTGCTGGGACAGAGGAGAAACTGGTGGCTGAAAAGACTAGCAAGAAAAACCCAAGTATTTTAGAAGACAATAGAGTGGGCTGGGGATATAGCTCAGTGGAATAAGCGCTTGCCTAGCAAGCGTAGGGTCCTGAGTTCGATCCCCAGTACTGCCAAAAAAAAAAAAAATAGAAGACAATAGAAAAGATGACCTGAAGAAACAACAAGCACCAGCAGGACTATTCCCTTTGCAGGATGAAAACTGCCAAAGTGAAAGACTGTGCTTTGAAAAAAGAGCCCCAGAGCATCATGGTTCAGAGTGGCAGCAGCATAGGGAAGCTGTTGCTCAGAATTTGGTTCATTGGCACTTGACCACTACAGGCAAGAGATGGAAGCCTGTCTACCTCTGAAGCTGGTAGCAGACCTTAGCATCATCCACATGATGCTGGTTTCAGGTGCACACAGAATGCAAGAGTTGTGGAGTCAGGAAGGCTTCCACCCAGATTTGAGAAGGCCTGGGTGGTCAGGCAGGGTCCCCCTAATGGGAGGCAAAGATGCACTGGAGACCCCAAAAGTTTGGAGAAGCCAGGAACAGACTGTCCCAGGAAAACTACAAGGAGGGAGCAGAGCCAGCCCAAGAGTCAAGTTGTAGGAGTCACAACCAACAGTGCTGTAGGAGAAAGAGCCACCCAAACCCTCTAGAGTTCACATATTGCCAGAGCTTGCCTTGGATGCTAGACATGTAATTACAGGACCTAATTTTTGCCCTGCTGGATTTTGGATTTACTTTGGTCCCACTCCTTTGTATTTTCGTATTTAGACCTTTTGGAATGGTAATATTTATCTTCTACCATTGCATGTTGGAACTTTCATTTGTTCAGAGGCTTACAGCTAAGAGTTTGCCTTAAATCTCAGCAATTTTTACACTGCACTTTGCAGCAATGCTGAAACAGGATTTTGACAACTTTTACAATGGGCTAAATGCCTTTTGCATAAAGGAATATGCATGTGATTTTGGGGGCCAGGGCTAGAATCTTTATGCCTGGTGTCTGGATGTCCTCCCAAAGCATTATCTGATCATACTCTGGGCTCTTCAGAGGCTGGATCTAGGCTGTGTAATGCTGGGATGTGAATCTGGGATTGATTCATAGTGCAGCACTGGGGTTAAGAGTATAAGTGCTACCTACCTTAGTGGTGGGCAGGCTGGGTAAGAATGTAAGGGACAGAAATAGAGCAGTTAGTGTCACTTGTTTGCTGCTTTCTGCCTGCCATGAATTGTTTCTCCCCTGTAATGTCCCTCTCCAATGTGACATTGCCCTGGAGCCAGCAAACTATGATGTAACCTCTACAAATGAGCCCAGTGTACCTTTTTTCCTTTAACTTTGGGTGTTGGCTATTAGCAATGAGAAAAGACAGTAAAAAACCTTAATATAAAAATATACTCATTCCATTTCACTAGATAATTATGTTAGAACATTAAACCAGAACAGCTAAAAAATCCCTATAGCAAAAGTATTAATTTAGGTAAAATAAATGCTTGGTTAGGCCAGGCGTGGTAGCACACACCTGTAATCCCAGCACTGGGGAGGCTGAGGCAGAAGGATCATTGTGAGTTGGAGACCAGCCTGGGCTACAAAGTGAGCTCAAGGCCAGCCTGAACTGCATTGCAAGACTCTTCTCAAAGACAAAAAAAAAAAAAAATTTAAATTAAAAAAAATAAATGCTTGGTGATCACAACTCTGCTAAACATTTAAAAATTATTCATATAGACTTCCAGAACACAGAAAACGTCTCCCAAATTTGTTGTCTAAATGATGGAATACAGCAACATGAGGAAGAGAAGGAAAGTGCAGGACCCAGAAAGATCTGAAATGAAAATGGAAGGCCATTGAGAGGCCAAAGAAAGAGACTTCCGTAAGGAAAGAGGTGGTAGCAAGTTGTGCTTTCTTCCTAAGCTCTGACTCACTGTGGGAGTGGCAGCTCAAACCTTCAGTGATAGTGACTGCTGGTGAACTGAGACCTCCATGCCAGTCGAACAAAATGGTTGCAGATTGAAGTCGCTAGTGAGTTGTTCAGGTTCAAACACTGCCCGGGCAAGGAAACTGGCCATAGCCATTGTGGAGATGGGCCAGCTGAACTTGGAACTCAGAGCAGCTGTGGGCTACCTCCATCCCATCAGGGTGAGGTAGAACTGAATCCAAATGAGCAGAAGGCACAAGAATGTTACAGGCTGAACAAATGAGGTTCCAGCCTCACAGAAAGAAACCAACTTAACTTCAGTGGAATTAAACATGCAGGCTCACTGGGATTATCTACTACCCTGAGGTAAATCTATGGCTGGATTACTGGAAATAACATCCCAGACTGTCTGCCCACTTTGTCTACAGTGAAGGCAGAGACTTGCCTTGAAGTGAACATCTTTAAATCTTTCATTGTTTTGTTACCTCTTTTTGTGTTCATTTTTCTGTTTTCCTTGAATGGCTGTTTTTATTTATGTGTAAACATTTAATATTTATATGCAAACATTCTTTCTAGTTTTGTGTCATTTTTGTTCTATTCTGTTTATATTTCTTCCTTTTCCTTTCCTTCTGTCTTCTTCACGTTTCCCAAAGCGTGCACCATCTTCTTCTTGCTTCCAGTCTCTTCCTCTTCTTCTATTTATTTTCCCCCTATAACTCATTTTAAATTTTCTCCCTGAGGGTAAAATTGCCATACTGAAGGTATATTTACTATATACAATTATCTGATTTGTTTTGGATTTTATTACATAAACCACAAAACTAGTTCATATGCTTCAAGGTGGCAAATTAATAGTTACCACTGTGTGTCATTTTCCAGGCTGTGTTTGATGCTACTGGGGTCCCCACTACAACATGCAATAATCAATAGCATCCCTGCACACAACAAACTCACTGAGAAATTAGGGAAACAACACCTTTTACAATAGCATCCCCCCAAAATGAAACACCTAGAAATGAACACAGTGCAGTAAGTAAAAGACCTTTACACTAAAAGCTACAGTACTCTGAAAAAAGAGATTGGATACGATAGCTGAAAATGGAAAGAGATCCCTTGTAGAAACCAACACAGTGAAAACACCCATACTTCAAAATTGTTATTGAGATTGAATGCAATCCTGATAAAAATACCAACAGCATATCTCACAGAATTACAGAAACAATCCCAAAATTCATTTGGAACCAGAAGAGACCTATAACACCAAAAGCAAGCCTGGGCAACAAAAGCAAGGCAGAAGGCACCACAATCCCTGACTTGAAATTATAGTACAAAGCTGTAATAAAATCACCATGGTACTGGCAAAACAAACAAAACCAACCAGAGGATCAATAGCACACACTAGAAAATGCAGAACAAACTCCAAACAAATTCAGCTACCTTATCTTTCACAAAGGAGCCAAACGCCTTCCCTGGAAAAGGAGAGCCTCTTTAATAAGTAGTACTCGAACAAGTAGCTTTCTACATTCCAAAAATTAAAACTAGACCCGTATCTTTCATCATGCACTACCTAAAATCAGAACAGATCGAAGATCTAAATATGTAAACAGAAACAATAATTCTGCTGGAAGAGAGGATAAGTAGATCTCTTAAAGACTTTGGTGTGGGCACAGACTTTATGAACAAAATATTGACCTCACAAGAAATATTACAAAGAATGAACAACTGGGATTGCATCTAATTAAAAAGCTTTTTACACAGAAAAAAAAAAAGAATGAAAAGACAATCCACAGTGTGAGAAAAAAATGTTTGCCAGCTGTTTCTCAAAGGAATAATATCTAGAATACATAAAAAGCTCAAAAAAATCAGACATGCCCAAATTTAAAGACCCAATCCAAAAATGGGCATCTGAAATGATTAGAGACTTCTGAAGAAGTAGGAACTGCAAATATATAAAAAAATGTTCAACATGACTAGCGATTCAAGAGATACAAATTAAAGCAAAACTGATGTTTGTTTTAATCTCACTCCAGAAAAAATGGCAATTCTCATTAAGTCAATCAATAACAAATACTGGCAGAGCTGTAAGGAAAAAGGAACCTTTCTCCATTTTTGGTGGGAGCGTAGGCTGGTGCAAGCACCACAGAAAATACTGTGGAGATTCCTCAAAAGATGAGAACTAGAAATTTCATTTGATCCACCTATTCCACATCTGTGCATCTTTGCAAAAGAATTAAAAACATCATACCAGAGTGATAAAAGACACACACGTATTTATTTATAGCAGCACACTTTCTAATAGCTAAACTTCTAAACAGCCCAAATGTCCATCAGCCAATGAATGGATAAAGAAGATGTTGCTTTTTGGTACAATGGAGTACTACTTTGCCATAAAGTAGGATAAACTTGAGATGTTTCTAGCTAAATGGATGCACCCTGAGACCAGACTCAAGTGAAATAAATCATACACACATTTAAATACACTATTTCTCTGGTGTGAGAAACTGAAGTATAAATAAGGACCAAAATCTATAATAGATATTGGTAAATGGGAAGGAAATGTTCAAATGAGAAGGGGAACAAAGGAGTGGGAGAGGCAAGGAAAGAAGGGACAAGAAGAAAAAAATACAAAGAAAAATGCAAACAAAGCATTTGTAAATGAGGTGAAGAGGAGTTGAAATGAGGGGAGGGGAACAGGGAAAAAGAAGATCTACCATGTACAGGCACAAATTCCCTATGATGAATGTGACCATTGTGTATATCTAAAATGTGCCAATGAAATTTTTAAAATGCACAACATATATAAAAAAAGAAAAATTATTCATATATTACGGAACTACTCACAATCCTTAAATACTTTAGAAAACATCAGTAAAAGTAGACAATGTATGATTTTATTAATAAATAATGCAAAAGCATCAATGATAACTATTTAAACATTACATTTTTTAAACAGCCAAGTTGGCTTAAATTTGTGCATATTGGCCTGTATGGCACTGCAAATACAGACATGAAAATATTCCCTATTTCCATGCACAGATATTCAGCTATAACACTGCTTACAAATTATTATAGACAAGATAAACTGTAACAATCATTATTGATTTGGACTGGCATAATTAAAGGAATATTACATTGAGTAATAGCCTATGTTTGTTATACTCCATGTCAGACGGTAATATTGAAAGTTACTTAAAACTTAATTCCTTGTTTACTCTAAAGGGACATCTTTTGTACATGTGGTACCCAAATGAAAGCTGAGGAATGCATTTTGACCATAACAACAAAATTCATACACAAGATGGTCTTTGTCCCCTCCTCTAAAAGTTTTACATTTACTCAGAATCTCTCTCTCCAGGCATCATTTCCTGTATTACTAATAGACATGTTGACAAGCACTGACCCCAAAATTCTTTTTTTTTTTGACCCCAAAATTCTATCTTCAAGGGCAAGTTACAAAGTTAGAAAAGAGTAGTTCTTTATATTAAAAGAGTCAAATTTCAGTAACACTAGCTAAAAATGACATAAATTGAATTTCTTAGCATCCATGAAGTATATTATTTCCATAAGTTGTCTTTATGTGCAAATTTATTATCTTTAAGAAATAAAATGAAGTTTGAATAGTACAGTCTGCGGTGTGGTGACATCAGCAACTGCCAGTTCTTGTCCATCAACAAGTCCTAATTCTAAAACAGAAAAAGTGTAATTAACCTAAGCAAAAAATACCTCAACAAAAATAATAATGATACACAAACTATAGAGTTTAATGACCCAGATAACCATCAATATCCAGTTCAAGGAAGGTCATATTTGATTTCATGGGAGTTTTACTATTTTTCTAAAAAGAGTAATAAGCTGTATTATTAGTTCTAATAGGTAATTTTATCTAGAACAAGCATATATTATTTAACAAACAAACCAAAAAACACTATAAAAATATTATTTAATATACCTTTCAAAGTTTTGGAAAGATTTGGCCTTGTTCGTTCTTCAATAGAGGTCACTGACTAGAAAATAAAATTATTTTAACATAAAGCATATCAACATGAAATTAAATTATTAATATAAATTTTCTGGAAAAAGGAATGAACACTGATCACCTGTAAGTAAAGTGTTCTATTTTTCCCTTCTAATGTGGCTGTGATCGCTGGAGATTTCATTTGCCTAAGTATAACCATGAGAAAAAGTACTGGGCATCATTTTATATTTTAGAATTTGTTTTTAACATTTTAAAACTTAAAAAAATGATTTTTACAATGTAAGAAAAATTCAGAACACTTACAGAGAAGCACTATTGGTTAGATAGTCCAAAACTTCCTGTAGTTTAGCTGATGGAGGAAACTGAATATTTTGAGGAAGTTGGCTACAAGCTGGGCAGTTCTCCTACATATACAAGGCACAAATTATACAGAGGCACAAAAACTAATATTAGTCTCCTTATAAACAAAGAAATGCATATTTCTTATAAGAATTATTTTATGCTTTAAAACCTGTTTGTCCTAATAAAATATTTCTTTTACATTAGTTGGCGATAAGGTATTTATTTTATGCTATACACCAAAAGACATATAATAGGTAGAAGTCTGGCAGTTAGGAAATAAGCTATTTAGGGTATAGGTAATTCTCTTCAAATTTTTAAGGAGTACTTGACATTTAAAAATTAAAATATGCATACAAGAATATTTTTATTAAATATTACTAACCTTTCTCTCTGCTTCAAATGTGTAAGTGTACAGCCCATCTACATCATTGAATACCAAGTAATTATTAAGGGGAATGTATGCACTGTAATAAAAAAAGTTCATCTTTAATTAAGTCAAGTAAAAACATGAATTTATGCGCAAGTTATTAAACATGAAATTCATTACCTTGTGGCTATTTTAAAAACCTCAGTGGCACACACAGCTGAAGAGGAGAGAAAAATAAAGGCACTTTAACGCAATGAAAAACAGACATTTAAGAAGTCAGTTATAAATCAGAACAAATAAATTTATAATGGCTATCAATTAAAAATAGATTTTAAAAACACCTGCACTTATTTTTTAAAACTGAGAAAACAAATTTTGTACAGTATTTGTTTTTTGTGGTCCATGCAACAGAGCAACTTACATGCTTTTCTTCTTTGTCAGTTTAATGCACAGCTTATTATGCTGATTAAACTACATGGCACTACGATACCCCTTTACGGAAGAACACCGTATCTAAGAGGCAACGCAAGACAAAAATGTTCCAACAGCCTGTTCATGTTCTGATACCTTTATTACAGAACTTCACCCAAGAAGACATCAAATTCTTAAAACATAAGGACAGAAAAATGTCAATCAAAATATTAAATCAAAAGCCAAAGGAAAGAAAACTAAGAGGTCTTTTTTCCTTACCTGCAATGACTGCATTTGTGGAAGCTACTGCAGGAATGATTCGTTTTACCACCCCTGAAAAATTTATCAATTAAAATACGGTCATTTCCTGTACAAAAGTCATCTTCAACAAAACTGTAATCAGGAAATAGCATTTTTTCATTTTACAGCACTGGAGATTGAGCCCAAGGCCTCAAAAATGCTAGCCAAGTAGATCACTGAGCTACATCCCCAGCCTCTAAATAACATTTTCTGAAACCTAACGTTTTAGGCTCTCCAGTCAGGAAGTAACTTAATCCTGAAACAACCTTGTTTCACATTCCCATCATTTTTTGTAGTAAGCTAAGAATCTTAAACTACAGTAACAAAGAAAGGTAAAAATCTTTCCCCTACAGTAATATTATCTAATAATTAGGGATTACTGTGTTGCAAGTATGTATGAAGATTAAATAAAATACTATTTAATTTTCACAAAAGTCCTTATGTTAGTTTACTATTTAAAGGTAAGGAAAAGGAGACTGACAGAAGTTTTAAACTACATCCATACTTCCACACCTACTAGCTGGGAGTGGTATATATACCCAGCTATGCCCCAAAGGGCATAATTTTGTTTTATTGAAACATGTCTCCCTATATATAACTCAGGCTGACCTCAAACTCACTATGCAGCCCAAGCAAGCCTCAAAATTTCAATCTTCTCCGTCATACCCTCCCAGTGTTGGGATGATAGACCACCACACAGCACCACCACAACAGGATCAAAGTGCAAAATCTTAACTGATACATTATGTTGTACTCAGAGGTTTCTAAATCAGCTACAAGGTAGTTAATTTTGTTTTTAATATATTGTATGTAAATCCAAAGTTGGAACATGAAGACCATAATAATTATCCCTCAAATTATTCAGACATTCAATTCACAAAAATTCACAACAAAATGAATGTCCTTATTAAATTTGAATTTAACTTTCTTTTTTTGAAACAGGGTTTCTCTATGTATTCCAGAGTAGCCTTAAATTCCCTATGTAGCCCTACATAGCCCCGGCTGACTTTAATTCACCTGCCTCAGCCTCCTGAGTGTCAGGATTAGAGGCATGGACCATTACGGCCAGCTCAGAAAACTGCTCTTTAGAAAGTATCTTTGTCTTGTTCTACCAGAGCTACACAAACTATTGAACACAGCTCCCTATTTCAATCCCATTTTTACATCAGTATTCATATATACGGAATGAATGAAGCTAAATCACTTTTAAAAGCACAAATATCTCATTTCATAACTATATTTAAATTGTTCATTTTAGAAAAAAGCAACCATATTATCTTGATGTATAAAGGAGTACTGTCAGATGTGTTCCCAAAACTCCAGGAGTAGGCTGGCCAAATTTCAGAAACTTCAGACAAAAGGCAGATATTCAAGACATGAAAAGAAAATATAGAGCTAAGGAGATTGGAAAATGTTTAAAAAGTTGATTCTGACCATATGATTCTATCTAGTGTTAAAGAAGGGGATACTGAGAAGTGATGGTAAAACTGGAAGTGCTCCAGTGAACCGTATCTAGCAAGATATACTGAAAGGAGGATCAGGTAGGCACAAACAGTGAGAAGCAATGAAGAGAAGTATCTGTTCTTATAGAACTTTCATTTTGACAGGGGACAAAATACACAAATATATTTATTTCAGAATTTCAGATAGTGAAGAGTTCAATATAGAAGATGAAATGACATGTGACACAAGTGACAACCGTAAACACAGCCTCTTAGATACGATCAGGGAAGGCTCTCTTGGGGAGATGACAATTTGCACTGAAACTTAAGCCATGAGAAGGATCCAGCCATGCAGTGACCTGGGGAAAGTTCTGCAAACACTAATGGCAAAGGTCCTAGACCACAGAGGTATCACAGTGTGTAAAATATTCTTTGCATTAGAAAAAGAAGACTGCCGTTAATTACTGCTGATTAATTATAAAAAGATCAAACAATATTATTCAAACACTAAGGTTGAATATTAGGAGAAATGTTTAACTGGATACCTGAAGGGTAAGGCACTAGCCTCAAAAAGATCCTCCAAGACTGTGTACCAGGCACAGTATCTACAAAGTATTAAAGCTCTGTGATGCAAATGAACTTCATGCCAAGGAAGACAAAATAGGTCAATGTAAGGGGAGAGGAGGGAGCAACAAGACTGTATGGCACACAATAGAAAGCATAAAGCTTTCCAGTGAACTTGATGATCCATGGTGGGCAAAACTTTCTTGTGTATGTTTTTGAAACAGGGTTTTGCTATTCAGTTCAAGCTGACCTTGAACTCATTTTGTAGCCCAGGCTGCCCTCAAACTAATGGCAATCCTCCTGCTTCAGCTTCCTAAGTGCTGGGATTACAGGTATGCTCCACCATGTCCCATTGGACAAAACTTTAGAAAGAATGAGCTGTAACTAAACTGAAAGCCAACTGATCACTATACCTGAGCAACAGAACTATTTCCCGAGACAGCTTGAGCTGGACTAGCCTCACAGTTACTGGGACTAGCTTAGCAACTCAAGATGCTGTGGAAGAGGGTATATCTAGATTTCAGTAGAATATCTGGAAAATTCTTTCACACATCCTTGTGAACAGGGAAAACTTCTCGTAGATGAAGCACTCAAGAAGGTCTGATTAAAAGAATGACATAAATCTAAAAGGACTTGATAAAAGGTGATTAAAATGCCTTTTCTCAAACAGTTCGGTCTTACTAAAAATTTTATTGTTATTTGCAAAATAAAAAGAATATGATGATCAAAATAATAGGTGAAATGAAGCTGGCACAAAAATATACAAGGGGACAGGGTATAGCTCAGTGGCACAGCGCCTGCCTGGCAAGTGCAAGGTCCTGAGCTCAATTCCCAGTACCATAAAAAAAGAAAAAGAACACAGAGAAAAAAGAGCAAGTTGAATTTTAAGAATGAATTTGTAAGAACTTATACCTGGGTATAAAAAGTAAAACACCCTCAATACTGCCAAGTCTGAGCTGTGGCTCAGCAATTGCATAGATGCAGAAAAGAACAGATGTTAACCCACAATAACACCAAAAAATCAGAAGTATAGCATCAATGCACACAATAACTGACAATGAAAAAAACACTTTCCTTTAAGACAATCAATTATCAGAAGTCTGATATAAAGTAAGACCAATACTAGAATGCTGCTTTCTGGCTCAGTTAAGACAAATATAGATACATGGAATATAATCAGAGGAAAATGGTATATTGAGGACTTGAAGTCATGCAGTGTTTCAAAAGGTCAAAGAAACTAGGCAGGCTTAATGCAGTGATAAAAATATGCATGGAATGGAACCACTGTCCTGAATGCTAAAAGCTATTACTCAAAAGAGAGTAAGAGCAATGGGGCAAAACTCAAGACTAAAGTAGGGATTTTTGCTCAGTTTATACAGTAAAAGCTTAACACTCTTGTCCAAATATGAAACATACTGCCTCCAAGAGGTAATAAATTCCTCTTCATTGAAAGATTTAAATGGATGGTTGGAGCTGTATGACTTAGGGACTCTTTCAATTCTAAGAGTCAATGATTTTATTAAATCCCCGCTAGCTGAGTAGTAATACTTTCAGTTCATTTGGAAATATTCCCATGGTATCTTCACTGAGCCTCAGATGGACAGTCCTACCCATCCATTTGACTTAGAATCACTCATCAGTGAGTCACTTCAAAGTATCTCCAATCCTCTAAAAAGGGATTATATCAGGATCATAATTCATGATAATTCAAAAAATTACCTTGAGTGAGTCTATATGTAACACCTCTAATATTATATTGTGATGCTCTCTCTACAGATTTTTGAAATATCCACTGAATATGTTCAGGATCATCTCCATCTAACGGAACCCCTTCTGTTTTTAAAAAAAAAAAAAAAGCAAGAGAAATAAATAATCATAAAGCAATTTGTTTTTAAATGAAATTATCCAAATGAATAATATAGAAAAATATATTTTATATAATTCTAGATTATTAAATTAGGTTTATTACCTCCAAAAGGCTGCTCTTTAGGCCACTGCAACATCCTTACATACTCAATACAATGCTCTGGTAGCCTGGGCATAGATGCAATGGTGCACATGGGAAAATTAACCTAAAACCACAGTTTGTCTTTTTTAGTGAATTTTAAGCGATGGATTTTTTTTTAAATGCGATTTCTAGATATCCTTTAGTCTGTAGGTAGCACTTATAATTCATCTCAGACCTCCACTTATATAAGCAAAACACTGTATATCATTAAAAGCACTTCTAAAACTAACGAGGAGCATCTGAGTCACTTTAGGTTGATATACCTATAAGGATAGGTTGCCTTACATTTTTTAAGGTATATAAATTTAAGCTTTATTAGATCACAGAAAACGCTGAATAGACTGCTAAATGTTTATGATATTTAAACAACAGTATAAAACAAACTGAAAGAAAACAAATTCATAGATATCAACTATAAGTACTCACATAAAATTTTCAAATTTATAATCCAAAATTTAAACTGTCCTTTAAAATGGGTATAGATTAATAAGCCCCATCTTTGAAAACACTGTTCTCATGCCTGGCATTTTTATGTCCCTGAGATAGGTATAGCAGTTTTCTTTATTTGTGGGGAATACATTCCAAAGAATCTCCAAAGGATGTCTGAAACCATAGTCAGTACCAAACCCTATATGTACTATGTCTCTCTCCATATATTCTTTATTCTAAAATAAAACTTTAATTTCCAAATTAAGTATAGCAAGAGAGTAACAAAAATAGTTAATAATAAAACTATAATAAAAGTTATATGAATGTGGTATCTCAAAATATCATTGCACTATAGATTTTAGCAACCTCAGCATACAATTGTTTTTTGTTTCCTTATTAAGTCAAGAACTTTCACCTTCTCACTTGAAGTACTTTAAAATTTCTCTTTTAAACTATCCAAACTGCCAGAATCACTATTCATATGATTTGAGGCCATTATTAGGTAAAGTAAGGGTTACTTGAACACAAGTACAGTTACACCTTAACATTCAATGGGATCACCGAGACACTAATAACTGATTAACAGGCAGGTAGCCTTCTCAGCATGGCTGACTCCAATCCTGCCCAGACAGAACACAGTGAGACAGGGAGCGATTTCTACTACTCACAATGACAAACAACCTAGAACACAGGAATTGTTTCCAGAATCTTTCATTTTATGTTTTCAAACCACGGCTAGCTAAAACCATGGAAAGCAAAACATGAGGTGCAGGGAGGAGCTATTGTGTTGGTGAAAGCCAAACATACTGTATTTCTAGCCCAACATAAAGCTTCATAATTCCCTCTGATCTCTACTCAGCAAATAAAAAATTTACAAGTAGAAAAACAGAACAGTATTCAAACTATGATACCCAATCCCTGTCTTTCTTCAAGTAGAACAGAATTTCTTATTTCACCTGTCTTCTTAATATATTTTAATTTCGTTAAATTTATTTACTTTGGGAATGTTTGTTTGTTTAGAGTGTTTTTTTGGGGGGAGAGGGTGTTTTGTTTCTTTGTGGTGCTCGACATTGAACCCTAGGCCTCATACATGGTAAGTGTACACTGTACTACTGAACTCTTAGCATACAGCTATTTTAAATACATGTTTACTCCTATGAAAAATATTAAATATTGACTAAATGTAGTAACTCAACTAATTCTAACCCAAAGTTCTATGAAATATAAGTGTACTTTTCTGATTACCTGTGGTGGATAAAGTTCCAGTGTACACTCAATACAAGCAGTCATTCCAGGAAGAATCACCCGAGCATTTCCTTTAAAACCTTCTGTACCCCCATCTATCATAGGGACAATGGAGCTTGGATCTAACACACCATCTTCATAATTTAGAAGAGATATCTAGGAAAATGTTTTAAAGGGTTTAAATGGAGGAGTTGAGAATTAGGAAAAAAAAAAAAAAAACAGCCTGCTTGCAAGTAATTCAATGAGTTAGTCTGGCTACTAATATACCAAATCAAGGGATTATAGTAAACAGTGTGTCCTCACCTGATAATCAATGACTGAAAATAAATAGTGAAGCACATTTATCTAACTTAAAATTAAATATATCTTCAAAAACATGATCTATAATTCTGAATTTTTGGTATACCAAAGAGCAGCAGCAATAACTTCAGAGACCTATAACACTAAGATCTTTACCAGCATTCCATTTATCCATCTTCTGGCTATAATAGAGTCCAATCCACAAACAATAATATGAAATTCTATGAGAAAAAAACAGCAAGTTTAGTTTATAAAAACCACAGTTTCTATGATATTTAAATGAAAGCTCACAGACTGTAACAGATGTACCATTCTGGTGTGGGACACTGATACAGGGAAGTTGGGGTAGGGGCACATGGAACCCTATGAAAAGTATGTATTTCCCATTCAGTTTCACTATGAACCTAAAACTCCTCTAAAATTAAATTTATTTAAAAAGCAGTTACATGAAGTAAGTCCCACTCGCAGAAACAAATGAAAAAAGTACATTTTACATAGAAAAATACACCAAATGGTGCTGATTAAGAATCAAAACAATGCCATTCTTTTTTCAGGTAATAGCCTAATGGAAAAGCCAACCTTAAGATAGGAAATCAACTCAAAAAAAATAGCCTTCAAATAGCTAGTAATCTTCAAAGATTAAAAGCAGAACCTAAAGTTAAAAACTTAAAGAGTTTAATGTTACATGAACAACTTACGTCGATAGAAAGTGTCATTAAAATCTTGGATCTTGTTGAAATGTCTGAATACAACTTAAGGAACTTAAGCTAAGTAGTTGTTAATTTCTAAATGAACCTAATTAACACTGCCACCCAAAAAACCTATGTATCTACAACATGAAATACGTAATCAATGTTCAAGGCAGTGGAATTCCAGGAAGTGTTACAAAATGAACACAACTGCTTTCTGATATAAATTCTTTCCCATCCTTTTCTATTTAAATTTTCTCAACCCTGAACCACATTTGATCATATTAGGAGCTACACATTTACTTTGCTTTAGGTTTTATATAAAACCATAAACTCTGCCAAAGGAAAAATGTGTGAGTCTTTAACCAGCAGCTTCAGAAAGACACGCAGTAAATGTCTACGGTGCAGACGACAGGCACATTATAGCTTCTATCCAACCATGACTTTAAATTATTACAAAGCTAAGAAAAAAATACAGAAAAGTTAAATAGCTTTTTCAGTTGCTACTTCATTACTGTTACTTTTTGGAAGAAAGGAGGAGCGAGACAGACATGTTTTGCTACCTCTCTCGTGGGCCTAAGTTTCAAGCCTCTTCATACCCTGCCAGATTCTATCACCAGTCTTCCTGTGCATGGAGGCTGAAAAGGAAACCCCACTTTAAACTGACCTAGAGTAGTCAATCAGTCATTGCGTATACCCCCTTAACAGTAAAGGGTGAGTAAAAATTGTTTTAATTTTTCTAATGGGGCTATTTTGGTAGTACAAATTATACTGCTTCTCTAAAATTAAGATAATCCATATATTTTTCAAGCAACACAGAGGGAAAATACATCATATGCTTGCTCTACAACTTCCATTCTTGCCTACAAAGCCATGAAGAATGAATTCAATTCTCTCTCACATTCAGATCACTGTTCCTTGTGAACACCAGGCAAGCAAGAAACTATCAATAGCTAGATTGAGATTTTAAAAAAAGAAGAAGCAAAGTAAAATGTTAGGCAAGCAGGAACTTATCCACAGCTAGACTGAGAATACATACATACACACATACCTATGCAACCAATAAAAAAACAGCAATAGGAGGAAGCCCAAGAAATCCCATATCCTGGATTCTACAAAATACTTGAAGATTTCTAAGTCTAATAAAAGGGATAGAGGGAGTAGGAATACTCTATCTTTGTTTCCTACACAGCTTTTTATTTCCATTTAAACTTTTAATTTGAGGATAATGCAGATTCACAGGAAGCTGCAGACACTACAGAAAGGCCCATGATTACACCTTACATTAGTACAACAAAACCATGAATGTGCTGGTACAATGTGTGTACAGTTGTCATTTAAACTTATATTTGTGTAAATTCCACCCAAGTCAATACTTAACTGCTTTATCACCACCAAGACTGATTTTGGCATACCTTATAGTCACACTAATTCTTAACCCCAGGCCTAATCACTAACCTGTTTTCCATCTCCCTATGTCATTTCAAGAATGTTATATACATATAGTATTTGCCCTACTGAGATTAGCAATTTCCATTCAACAGCATTATGTCCAGGAGGTACCATTCTAGTTGGTATATGCTTTGAGTTATACCTTTTTATGGCTCAGTAGTATTCCAAATTATATACTATCATTTAATAATTCACCCATTAAGGGAAATTTTGTTTCCACTTCTGGGCCACTACAAATAAAATGACAATCGTTACTGTACATGCTTTAAGCGGACCTAAGTACTCATTTCTCGGAGATGAATGTCAAGAAGTGAAGCTACTGGCCCATATGTAAGTGTACACTTAGATTTGTTAGCCAAATCTTTTCCGGATGATTATTCCATTTTACATTTCCTCTAGCAAAGGATGAATGGTCTACTTTTTCTTCTGTATCTGTGTAAGCATAAGCTATTAATTTTTTTAGTTTCAGTCTAACAGGTATGTAGTAGTATTCCAATGTAGTCTAAGCTTGACATTGAACATCATTTTATAAATTTTTTTGCCATCTCCTGAGTAAAATACTCCTTCATACCTTTTGTCCATTTTAAAACTGCATCATATTTTTACCACTGCATTTCGAAGTTTTTTTTTATGTATACTTGGTCCTCCTCATTGGCGGGTCCTACATGCATGGATTCAATCAGCTTTGGCTCAAAACTTTTTTTTTTTTTTTAAAACTGTGTCTGACTTCACATGATAGTGCAAGCAAGTACTATAACCCCAGCAGTCAAGAAGGCTGAGGCAGGGGATTAAAAGTTCAAGACCAGCCTAGGAAGCTTAAGTGACTTAGTGGACCCTATCTCAAAATTAAAAATTAAAAAAGGGCTCAGGATGTAGCTCTGTGCAAAGGCCCGGGGTTGCATGCCCGACACAGAAAAAAAAAAAAAATTACACATAATAAGGCATGGTAGCATATTCCTATTATCCCAGCATTGAGCCAAGACGGTTAGGAATTCAACACCAGCCTAAGCTACAAAGTATATGAGACTAGCCTGAACTACATAACAAGACTATCTTAAAAATTCAAAAGAAGAAAACTACATCTCTACTGAACATGCACAGGTTTTTTTTTATCATACTTTAAAGAACAAAGTACAACTATTTTCATTGTTTTCAGTGTAAGCTAGAGATTATTTAAAAGTATAAAGGAAGAAGTGTGCAGGTTATAAGCCAACTACTTCGCATTTTACACTAGGGACTCAAGCATCCAGGGATTTTGGTAACCTCAGGAAGTCTTGGAATTAATACCCTATGGATACTGTCACCCAACTTACAGGAATTTCTTCCAGTTCCCTTAAGTGGATCTTTCAGAGTACAAGTTTTTAGTTTTGATGAAATCCAGCTTATCATGCTTTCCCTATGAACCAGGCTCTTGACATAGTTTTAAGAAACTTCATCAAACCATGGGTTGCAAATTTTCTAGTTTTATGAAGTATACATATACCTATCATCCATTTTCTTACTTTTTATGTAAGATGTGAGGTTCAAAATTCATTTTTTTAAATCTAGACATCCAATTGCTCCACCAGTTTGTGGATAAGTCTACCCTTCCTCCACTGAACGTTTTTTATGCCTTTTAAAAAATCAATTCACCATACTGCACTTGTATTGAAATATTTCTAGCTTCTCTATTCTGTTCTACCAATCTATGTATGCCTGTCTCTCTGACATGACCAGTCTTGATTATAGTTACTATACAAGAAACTTGCAAATACGATAATTCCTCCTGCTGTTTATTTCAGAATTGAATTAGGTATACCTTTTCCTTCCCATATAAACTTAAGAATAGTTCTGCATATGTCAACAAGAAATTTTGCTAATATTTTGATAGAAACTGTGTTATACATGTATATATTTTGGTGGACAAGAAACATCATTAGTATACTGATTCTTCTAACCCTTAAACATGGATTCTCTCTATATATATTTAGGTCTTTGATTTTTTTCATTAGCATTTTGGAATTTTCAGTATATAAGTGACAATATATAATCTTATTTTTAGATTTGCACCTAAAATTTTTTTGTAATGGTAGTAAATGGCAACATACCATAAATTTTAGTCTCCAGGAATTCACTACTAGCATAAGGAAACAGAACTGAATATTAATGTTGCCTAAATCTAAATTCACACGATGTGAATTCTCCTTTAAAAATATTTTTTAAAATAAATATATATATATTTCTGTAAATATAAATCTTTCACATGCTTTCCATTTGCCTCACGATATGTTCATTGTTTACTACTACAAGACAACATAATTACATCTAGTCTAGGAACTTATAGTCTAGTAGAGATGTGCAACTGACACTGAAATTAAGGGCAATAAAGCAAAATAAAGTTAGATAATGATGAACACTATAAGCTTTATTTAAAAAATCAAGGTAAAAAACACTTATATAGGGCTGGGGATATGGCTCAGTGGAATAAGTGCCTACCTAGCAAGCGCAGGGTCCTGAGTTCGATCCCCAGTACTGCCAAAAAAAGAAAGAAAAAGAAAAAAAAAACAAAAAAACCCACTTATATAACCACCATAAAAACAATGTAAAACAAAATGTTATTAGCAGTCACCTCAGTAATAAGGTTACTGATGCTTTTCTTTATATTCTCTATTAAACATCTTTTTCACAATAAATAAAAAAGCTTTTTAAAAAAGTAGAACTTTTGTGAAAAGGATACGGAACTACGTTACAATTAGGAATTCTGTCATTTAGAAATTCTGCAGCAACTTCAGCCTTGGGTCTTCCAACATCTTTAGGCCTATAGGAAAAAATTGTATTTAAATTATCATTCATAATAATAAATATAGATGATACATATAATTAACTCAGTTATAAAAAATCCAGTGAAATTTATAAAATATTTACAAAGAATATTTTTATGAAATTATTAAAGTATTATTATATCAACAGTAACTTTGGATGAATAATTATTGAATCCTAAGTATCAACCTTTGCTATGGTTCAAATTAACAAGTCTAATTATGTATTTAAGTGAAAATTTCAACACTGCTCTTTTTCCCAGGTACAGCATAATAATGGCATGTTTCATGGCCATTTTTCACCTTGGCATTTCCCAGGATAAAAATCATCCCAGACCTACAGCCTTCTAGGTATTAAGCCTAACCCTCAGAAACTCAAGGTGTCTGTTACTATGCAAATCTTAACTGAAGAATATACAATGAGATTCATTCCAGAGGTACAAGAACTTTCTATTACTACCACCTCCCTCTGTGTGCTGATTAGTAAATTCTGGCCCTTTAAGAAGATTTAATCATGTTTATAGAGAAGGAATCATTCTAAAGGCAACACTTAAATGTTCCAATATTATCAGCATTTTCTTTCTTTTCTTTTTCTTTTTTTTTTGAGACAGGTTCTAGCTAGGTAGTTGAGCTATGTAGCTCAGGCTGGCCTCAAACTCATGGCAATTCTCTGCCTCAGCCTCCTTAGTGCTGGGATTGTAGGCGTGTGTCACCATGCTTGGCTATCAACAGTTTAAAGAAAATATATAAGCTAAACACAAAGCCTCAAAATAGTACTCCTTCATAATAACTGATTTAAAGGAAAGAACACAAATAACCCCTTAGGTATTTTCTTTCCTAATCCTAACCCCAAGCAGTATTTTCTTTCCTAATATTTCCTAATTCTCTTCACAGAAATCACTCCTTTGTATCTACACAGTGTTTCATTACTTTTTCGTAATATACTTTTTAATCATACAGATGCCTATTATGCGGACTAGTTCAGACAACACCCGGAAGAAGTCATATTTTAACTCTTTGTATTCCTCTATATCTAGCATAAACAGTTTAAATAAATGAAAATAACACATCAAATATGCTTGTTAGAAATTATATTTATTTAAAATTGGAATTTCACACAGAAACACCTGAACAGGTCAGTTTTTCTCTTCTCCACTAAAACAGTATTCTTTTGATTCAAATGTCATACAAATTTTATTCTCACCTTGTGTAACTCGCACAGAAAATGCTCTGCTATAATATAAGTAGAGTTTGATATTAGTATGACATTAGTACTCTACCCAGAGGGTACACCAAGGGGATAAAGTAGACTTCCAAGATTCTTCTAAATTGTGTATTTATGTGCTTTCACAGTAGATACCAAAAAAAGGAACTCCTCGATGGTTTGTATGGAGACTACTAATTTACCCTTCCTGGATTTGGGATGTGATATCTCATTCTAAAACTGTGGTTTTTAGCTCAGCCGCACAAGTGCCTGCCTGGCAAGCATAAGTTCCTGAGTTCAATTCCCAGTACCAAAAAACAAAAACGAAAACAAAAAAAACCCATAAAACTGTGGTCTTTTATACATGTTATTCTTACTGCACATGTTGCCCAATTTACTTAACTTTGAAAGCAAGTATTTACCCTCAGGATTACTCTCAGATTAAATACGGTAATACAGATAAAGAGCTTAGAAATTGCTTAAAATCATAAACAGTAAATGTTTACTATCATTATAATCTCCAACCATTTTAGCCACAAATTAAAGGAAATTGCCTATTATCAGATTCAAGCCCGTTTCAGTGGACTTTCTTAGAATATTCATACACTGAAAATCTGTCAGACTGAGAAGGGCCCACAGGAAAAAATATTTCCTTACAAAACTACTTTCACTCTAATGCCCCAAGTTTTCTTATAAAATGTTACCTAAAATTAAGTAGCAGCCCTTTTATTATCTCTTTAAAATAGTGTTATCTTCTCTTCTTAAAAGACATCTCATGTTCAAATGTTTATCACAGTTTAAAGATACAAAACTTACCTAAATAAAAACTGCCTATTTAGATTGGAAACATCAATAGTGTCCATATCTATGACATGAATCTGTCTAAAACCAGACAATGCCTGTGGGAATAAGAACAACCCAATTAAGAAGTTTCCTCACATATTTGAAAATTTAAAATCTGTTTTTAATGTGGTTCTAAACCTACAAATTCTCAGTAAAACTCAGCATTAATTTTATTCTGTGGCTAAAATAAAGTCTTATAAGGCATAAAGAATACAGAATTCTTGTAAAGGTCCAAAGTGTGTACCCACTTAGTTTAAATAGTCTATCATCAAAATAGACTCAAAATTTCTATGTTTTTGCATCTGCTGTTCCTTCTGACTTGAATGATTTTCCTGCAGATACTGTACAGCAAATGTTTAACCTTCTTTCTCAATACCTTTTTCAGAAACCTTTTCTCTTACAACTAGAAAGCCTATCTCATATCCTGCCTTCCCTCACAGTATTTATTACCATCTGACATACTAAACATTTCACTTGTCTTTTTCCTTCAAATATAATGTGAACCCCACAAATACAAACATCTGTCTGTATTGTTCAATGTTATATGATCAGCATCTAAAACGGTGCTTGACATATGGGGAAGAAGGCACAATAAATAATAGCTCAATCAGTGATACTAATGTCATAACTTCTTTTCTACAGTGAGCCTTGAAGAGGGTTATTGTCACAAAAAAGTTCATCTCTTATGTGTTAATGTCTGAAATAAGCAAAGTAGCAAGTGATAAAATTGAAAGCCCTAGATGAGATTATTATAATACATATAGATGAGATTACTATAATACAAGATGTAAAAAACATGACCACGCCACTTGATGACTACTCTTCAAATTTAATCTTTAACTTTTTACATTTATTTATGTATGCTTATTCATTTTTTTGTCTTTTGAGACAGGGTCTCGCTATGCAGTTCAGGCTGGCCTTGAGTTCACTTTGTTTCCCAGGCTGGTCTTGAACTTGCAACGATCCTCCTGCCCAGCCTCCCAAGTGCTGGGATTACAGGTGTGCGCCACCACACCCAGCCAACTTTTTACATTTAAAATTAGTATCTATCACATTATGAAACAATGGCTTCCAAATGGAAAGAGGTAAGTTTTAGGACACTTGGACCACATATGATATGCCTGACAAAAACCAGTGACTAAGCTCCATTAAATCCCTTTGTAGTGGGGCTGGGGATATAGCTCAGTGGAATAAGCGCTTGCCTAGCAAGCACAGGGTCCTGAGTTCGATCCCCAGCACCACAAAAAAAAAAAAAAAAAATCCCTTTGTAGGAGTTTCTTGCTTTCACACTGCTAGAGTACTTAAGTCTACAATACACTGTTAATCTGGTGCCCCTCCACTGAGTGCAGAATATCAAACATACTATTTATTTCATACGAGATTTGTTTCCCCAGAAAATTTCTAAATTCACCACACAGATCATCGTGACCTACAATTCCCACAGAATCCAGCAGAACAGTGAAGGTTATGTTTCTGCAATGTCACTAGCAGTGACAGTGTTTCCTATCAAAATCAATGTAGCAGAGCTTATGTCTAAGCTGGAATTGTCCCAGCCAGCTACGCAGGTCCCCATCAGCGCACGCTCACATTCCCACTTTCCTAGACACCGATGAGAAGCCCGGCATACAACATCTCTGAATCTCCCCTCCCGTGTTTGTTAAAGAAGCTGACAAAAAAAATCTTACAAAAAATTGTATGTGGCTATAAGAAGTTAACTAAACCAATTAATTATATAACAAATTATGGACATCTAATCAGAATATAGAAATAGTTTCATGAAAGGTTTAGAGGTCCCTAATGTTATGTTTCTACAACCACTAAGGTCCTCAAAGATTAGCATCTTACTAGGTGATAGAATGACTTCATGCTTCACTGAAAAAAGAAGCTTGTCTGGAATTGACCCAGATCAGATTGCAGGCTCATCAGTATAATCCAGAAATACTAGTTATTTCACTTTCTGAACCTCAATATTTCTCTCTAGCTGCCTACCCACCTAACTGGGTTATTTAGAGAAGAAAAATAAACAATACATTATTTGAAACTCCACTAAGTATGAATTACTTATTTAAAATTTACCTCAATGTAATAAAATAAGCACTTTGCAAGAGGAAATACCAAAATACGTATGGCAAAGAGCAGAAAAGAAAATGGAAGAAACCCTATCAATGACTTTATAGTTTAAAATTTTAAAGCATAAAAAGATCCAAAATTAGTTATTTCAATTACTACCTGGAATTTCATCTGCTAAACTTATCTAACAAAGATTTAGAAAAGTTAATAATCACAATAAAAGAACAAAGATTTAGAAAAGTTAATAATCACAATAAAAGAATTTTACTAATGTGAGAGCAAAAGGGTGTACATATCATGAGAATATTTTACATATACATATATATATATATATATATATTTATAGGTATATATTACCAGATTTTTCAGGAGCTCACATCCTAAGCCGCCAGCTCCAATGACTAGAACTTTACATGTATCTAACAAAAACTGGAGAGACTGTAAAGAATGGAAAGGCATATTAAAATCTAGGTGATTACCCTAGGTACCATTAATAAAGCAACAAATTGTAAAAGTTCGATAAGTCATGAAAAATAAAGAGCACATTTTATTTGATTTCAAATTTATGAATTAAAACCAGAAATTCTAAAAACATAATGATTTGACTTTTAATGTTTTTAAATAGACTGTTATTGTTCAAATTAAAATGCTTTTTTTTTGAGACAGGTTCTGGCTGCATAGCTCAGGCTGGCCTTGAACTCACAATGCAGCAGCCCAAGCTGACCTCAAAACTCTGAGGCAATCCTCCTGCTTCAGCATTCCAAGTGCTGGGATTATAGGCATGTACCACCATGTCTGGCTAATGGGCATTTCTAACGAGAAAAACTATTTCCAGCTACTTTTCCTTAGTTTTTGAGCAAAGAAAGCATTCAATTCAGTTACTTTACTGAGTTCCTAGAAATAGAAAAGTTTAGAAATTTTAAAAGATCAAGAATTCTATAAATTATTTAAAGTTCTAAAAAAGGAACAGTTGTTTTTGAACACAGTGGATAAAATTTACAATACATAAAATGCCAGAAAATAAAACTCAGAAAATTCGGTATCAGCAGAAATACTCAGATGAGACCCTGGGCCAAACTCATGAGCTTGCACATTAATTTCTAGTAATACCACAATATTTCTATTTCCAAGGTTATCTCTTCATAAACACCAAAGGACATATAAACACTTTTTTTAAACTTTGTAATAAAAGATAAATTCTATCTATTTGACATATTAACTTTTTTTAACTTTGTAATAAAAAATAAATTCTATCTATTTGAACATATTTTAACGTAGACATCAGCCCAAAATTCTACATGCTTCTGTTACATAGCATACGTACTTTTAACATACAATTAATCACATTCAACGCTAAGATGTTCATTCCAAATAAATTTCAAAATTTAAACAAGCACACCTATATTCCTATCAAAATTAATTTCTAAAAGCAGGGCTACAAAATGAGAATGCGTCTAAGAAATCTATTTTAACCAGTAATTTTACGCATACCAGTATTGAAAATGAAGTTGCACTTATTTTTGCCTTGAAAAATTCAAACCTGTATGACAAATGTGGAAATGACCCAAATGTTAATCCAATAAAAACCAGCTATAAATATTCAATTAATACTTCAAGATTTAGTTTCACAAAACAAGCTTAGTAGTACTTGCATTATAAAAGCAAATTTAAAAGGAAGCATTTTATTATTTCCAAAACGAAGAACTATTAGAGCAGTTATTTAAAAATAAACGTCTCTCACTTCAGTGCTCGGTTCGAAATCAGGGTGTGTGAAGGGTCCAGATCGCTCGAGGAACTTCTTTACATGGTTCCAGCGACCTTCCCAGTCTCCAGTGTCCCCACACCCACCATCAACAGCCATTCTGCACAGAACACAGTAAATTCAGCTGCAAGGATCAGTATGAAAAAGCCATACCTACAACTATTATGGTTCCCCCAAATGAAAAGGTAACCACATCGCACCTGCTCAAATAAAAAGGGAAATGTTCTATGTGGTTATGTTTATGCTTTCTAATTTGTTGTCTGTTATAGGATTCATTTAAAATTAAGAACTGTATGTATGCAGGGCCGAGGATATAGTTCAAGTGGACCTTGCTTAATATGTTCAAGGTCCTAGGTTTTATCTAAGCACCACAAAAATATAAACAAAACAAAATGAACTATACGTGTTCTTTCTAGCCTGTGTTTTTGAAGGAATCCCCATTAAACTTAGAATACTGATCAGTCAGTGAGAAACGAACTTCTCTATGTTTGGTATTTACAAAAGATCACTGCAAACCTTCACCACGTTAACATTGGTAAAGACGTAGCAGGTACATGAGATGGGCAGACTTTCAGAACTGTGATGCTTCAAATGTAATAGTACTAATCTGTCCTTTCCGAATGTGAAAGGTGTGGTTTAAACATCATCTTCTATATGAAGCTTCACACGTTTTCCTCAGAGAGGCCCGTTTTAAATGCATGTACAGTATTTTCTAATCACAAGAGCCATGTTTGGTTGTGCTATTTTTTCACTCTCTACCTTCCCACAACCCCACATATTCTACCTCCAAATACATTAATGATATCCAGTTCCTACGGAAGGGACCCAAAAGTATTGCCCAGCAATGAAGAGCATAGATTCTGATGAAGAGCTGTCTGGTTCCACAACTCAGTGAAGCATCATAGCCTCGAGCAGATTATGGGGCAGCCATAAACCTCACCTGGAGGTTGTGTGTACCTACTTCTCGGGGGGTCACGAGGGTGAAGAGATAATCACCCAGAGGACTCAGTACAGTACTTGGCGTGCAGAAAGCATTCACTTTTAACTGTCACTTTATCCAATGGGAAATGAAACATGGTGAGGAATGTGAAATTAAACTTGTCATTCTAGTCTTCTTGCAGTTGAAATCCAATTATCAGAGGGAAATACCTACAGATCGAGGCACTACTGGTAATTCGCAAGAACTTCCAAACGCACCACTCCCGATACAAGAGTATTTTTCCCTCCCGCGTAGGGAGGGGAATTATGTCAGGCTGGTCGGGTGAGAAAACACTGTTCAATCGGTGACATCAGCACAAAACTAAGGATCTGATAAAACATAGGTGTGTAGCAGGTAAGGAAATAAGCTACCGGGGTTACCATCTCCTTTAGGACCCAATTATTTTGCAAACATGGTTGAAATGCTTAACAGGATCCCTGACATAAAGAGCACTCGCGAGAAAAGTTCGCGATTACTACCGCCTCAGTGTTTACGAAAGGGAAAAACACAGCCTTCGGCGCGGCTCGCGTGTTCCGACCGGACTGTTTGCACGAGGTCACGGCTCCGACCACTCGGGCGGAGGAACCGGCACAGGGGCCCTTCGGCAGGGCCGGGCGGCCAGGCCTCGGCTGCGGCGGGGCTGCGGCGGCGCCCCGCGCCTGAGGCGGAGACCCGAGCGCCGCAGGGCCGCGCTCGGGCTGCGGCCGGGGCTGGGCTGAGGCCGCGCGGCCTGCTCGGCGCCCCCCCCCCGCCCCCGGGCCCGCTGCGGCTGTCCCCTAGGCCTGGGGCGGGGGAGGCGGGGGTCCCCGGAGAGGCCCCCGCCTCCCGGCGGCTCTAACTTCTCAGCCAGCAGCTCCTCTACTTTCCTTCTTTTCTTCTCCCTAAAAGAGAGAATAAAAGAAGGGTCAGCATCACGCTACACACTGGGCGCCGCGAGGGGATGGGGCGAGGGGACGGGGCGGGGGGTGGGGGGCCCCTGGTGGCGGCGGCGACCGCCCACCGCCGCGCTCTCTCACAGCCCAGCCCAACCCGGCGCGCCCGAGGAGCCCCAACACTTACGGTTCCTCGCCATCCGCCATATTGTTCTCCGCCTCTTCCCAGGGGCCCTCGCGGCGGGGTGGGGCGGGGCTGGCGGGGGCGGGGCTGGCCAGAGAGGAGGGGCGGAGTCGAGGGCAGGATGTGAGGCCTGGCGAGGATCCCCGTGGGCTCCGAAGCATTTCACCGTAATTATAATTTTCATTAACGACTCTTAATTAAAGAAACGGGATACCGTTTATAATGTGCCGCATGAGATATAGATATAATATGCTATATGTTTTTACGGATATAATATGCCATATGTTTTTACAATTATACGTTAATAATTACATAAAATATTGGTATACGCCATGAAAAAATTCCTGGAACAAGCACATCGATAAGACAGAGCTTTCCTCTGGAGTATAAAACATCAGGGGAATTTTCGCTTTCTACTTCTCAATATCACTTCAAAATGGTAGGGTGGAGGGATTCTTTTTTTCCGCTGTAAAAATCAACATTTTAATGTCGCATCATTCTGTCAGATATCAGAATTCTGAGATATATATGAAAGTCAAAAGAAAAATGCCAAAGTTAAAAATAAATGAGAATACTCATAATTCCATCATCTAAAAGATTATAATGGTGACAAAATTTTCAACCATTTTCTTCGAGTCAGAAATATTATATATACATGGGTGTGTATATATATATTTACATTATATATAATATGATAATACAACATATATGATAATATATACTATATTATATAATATATATTATATACTATGGCTGGCTGGATAGAGAAAAATACTTTTATTCATATATTTCAGATAAATCACACATCTACACACACACACACACACACACATCTTGAAGTGGGACAAGAATGAGATTTGGAGGCTGGGCATGGTGATGCACACCTGTAATCCCAGCATTAGGGAGGTTGAGGCAGAAGGATCATTGTGAGCCTAAGGCCCGCCTGAACTGCATAGTGAGACCCTGTCTCAGAAAGGCCAAAAAAAAAAAAGAGTAAGATTTGGCATCAGAACTAAATTTAAATCTTTGCTCCCAGTCATGAGCTGCAAGAACTCAGGCACTCCTGTGCATCTGTGAATTGTTTTGTTTCGTATTTTGAGACTGGGTTTCCCTATGTAGTTCAGACTGGCCTTGAGCTCACTATGTAGCTCCTGCCAGCTTTGAACTCACAGCAAACCTCCTGCCTCAACCTCCGGAGTGCAGAGATTACAGGCGTATACCACCAGGTCTGGTTCATTTGTAAATTGGACATAACAATATTCATATATCTGAAAATTAAGTGAAATTCACAATGATTCTCAAAATATGGTCCCTGATCTGCATTACTTGGAAATTTATCAGAAATACAAATTTTCAGACTTATTCACAAGCCTCTTGGGAAACCTACAGTGAGCCTATGGATCACTGACGAGTGCAAAAGCTGGTAGTAATGGTAAGCTGTTGTTACAAATTCTCGACATGTAATCTCCTCTTTGTCCCACTAAACCAACGTACCCTAAGTTCTCTGAACCTTAAGGAAGGCTTGTTCTTTATGACTCCCCAGTTAGGTTCAACAGTAGCATTCACTGAGCTGAGGACAACGTGTACCTGGCAGTGGGTACGGGAATGGAGGTTCTAGTCCACACCCGGATTTAATGGGAATTCCTGGGTTCCAAGTTGGTCTTTTTTTTTTTTCTTTTTTTTGAGGCAGGGTCTGATTATGCAGTTCAAGCTGGCCTTGAACTCACTTTGTAGCTCAGGCTGGCCTTGAACTCACAATGATCCTTTATGCCCGCCTCCACATCGCATTTTAATGTCAACTCAGAAACCTCTTCTTTCTTACCCAGACTCTCCGCAGATGGAAACGCTGAGATTAAATCCTGGCTTGTTCAAATGTCCTCCTGTGGGTTGGGCGCCCACCAGTGCTGCTTTCAGGATACACTTTGACTAGCGTCAGCGGAGCATCACAGCCCCCTGGGATAGGGAAAGCCAGCAGACCCCTAGGGGTTACCTAGCCTTGGCCCACCCATTTCACAAAGGAATAAATTGAAACCTAGAGATAGGATGGAAGACTGAGAAGGCCCAGCTCTTGAATCTGTGCACCTCCAGATGGACTCCCGGACTGGCCTGGTGGTGTTAATAGATGACACCAGGTGCTGGCTGACTCAGCCTGATTAGAAACAGCCACCTGCCCTTGCCAGTAATGAAAGCAACAGAGGCATGAGAACAAGCTCTTCAATGGATTTGTTCCACTTTAAATGGAATGCTTCTCAAGTTATTAGACTTTCCTCTGCGGTTTGTAAAAAGACAGCTCAGGGCAGTCCTATCTAGAAGAAGTCCCCATAGATAATCCCCAGAAAGACCTTTACAGTGAACCTGACTACTCCCTTGCCCCCAAATAATAGAGACAAGGAATTACTACTGTTTGAGAAACTGTCATAAACTGGATGGAAAATGCTTTGCACCAGGGAGTTTGGAAGGCAATTTTTATTAGTGCGGGCGGGGCTGAGGGGACCTAGGGCCAAATCATCAGCACTGGCTTAAAGTAAAACAGCAGTGTATATATTTTTGGAAGCAGTAAGTACAGTTGATAGGCAGAGAGTTCATGAACAAAAACCAAATTGCACAGGAAGTACTTGCACAAATCAACAACTGGGATCTCATCTTATTGAAAAGGTTTTGCACATCAAAAGAAATCACCAGTAGAGTGAAAAGAAAACCCACAAATTGGGGGAAAAAATTAGCCAACAGTCCCTCAGACAAAGGACTTCTATCTAGAACATATAAAGAATTTTAAAAAATCAGGCCCCCCAAATTCAAAGACCCAATCCAAAAATGGGCTTCCAAGATGAATACGCACTTCTCAGATGAAGAGATACAAATGGCAAATAAATATATGACAAAATGTTCAACATCACTGGTCATTCAAGAGATGTAAATTCAAACAGCACTGAGATCAAGAAATCAACCCATAACAAATGCTAGAGGGGCTGTGAGGAGAAAGAAACTCTTCTCCACTGTTGCTGACAGTGTAGACTGATGCAACCACTGTGGAAATCAGTCTGGAGAGTCCTCCAAAAACTAGGATTAGAAGTCCCACTTAACCCAGCTATTCTTCTTCTGGGTATTTTTCCAGAACTGAAAATATCATACCACAGTGATATATGTGCACCCATGTTTAGAGCAGCGCAATTTGTCGTAGCTAAATCTTTGAAACAACCCAAATGCTCACCAACTGAGGAATGGATAAAAAAGATGCAGTACTTTTATACAGTGGAGTGCTACTCAGCTATAAAAAAGATAAAGTAGAGGCGTTTATAGGTAAATGGATGCAACTAGAGACCATACTCATAAGTGAACTAGATCAGATCAGCATGTGTAAACATTGTATTGTTTCCCTAGTGTAAGAACCTGAAAGAGTAAATAAAATCTGACAGGTATAGCAGATATTGTGAAAGGAAAAGAAACTGCTCAAAAGGAAGAACTGGGATGAGGGAAAGGAGAAGAGAAATAAAGAAGGAAGGGAAAAATATATATGTATGTACAGGGATAGCTGAGATAATTGTATTGCTGATTTCTGTTGCTTTATTGAAAGGAATGGTTAATGCTTAAATTTTTCTTTCCCTTTTAATTTTTGACCAATTTTGCATGCTTATATCTCATAATATGAACAACTAGTTTGAAGACAACGATATGCAATATAACAAGCATTGTTGAATTCCTATCATCTTTTTTTTTTTTTAATTTAAAACTCACAGAGACCCTGCTGATCATGGCTTAGGCAGGTGTCTTTTTTTTTTTTTTTTTTTTTTGCGGTACTGGGGATTGAACTCATGACCTTGTGCTTGCCAGGCAGGCACTTATTCCACTGAGCTATATCCCCTATCATCTTGTTTAGTGAAATTCTGTATTGTTTCTACTGTTTTTTTCTTTTTTGTCTTTCTGAGGCAGGCTCTCACTATGCAATTCAGGCTGGCCTTAAACTCAGTTTGTAACTCAGGCTGGCCTTGAACTCACAGTAATCCTCCTGACTCAGCCTCCCAACTGCTGGGGTTATAGGCATGTGCCACTGTGCCTGGCTACCTCTATTTTTTCAATTATTTTTTATTCTCCTTAAAAAATTAAAAAGTACAGAGTTGACTGTACTCTGTACTTCCTGTACTAATCTAACAGATTAGTCTATACTAACTCTGTATTAATCTAATGGAGTAATCTGTAATTGGTTACATATACAGGTTAGTTTATAATTGGCTACATATGTTTAGTCATAGTTGTCAGGCAGATGTGTCCAGGGCAGGTTAAATTAGAGGGAGCCATTTATCATGGAGCAGGAAGGTCTGGGTGAAGAGTCAGGGTTCCAGGCAAGCAGGCAAGATTTAGTATGACCTTGACAGGGCCAGCTTGCCCTTGAGGCAGAGAAGCAAAGTAATATTTGTGTAGGCTATTGTGCAGCTGGGCAGTCAAGGCCAGCTGAGTCTGACAGCCCATTACAAAGCTATAGTTCTTAAAATTCCCTATTACATTTTATTCTCCATTATGCTACCAATTGCTTTCAAATCGTGACCAGGACAAAGATTCACTACGTATTCATTTTCACTTAAAATGATTTCATGACATAAATAGAAATGTATTTAAAAAAAAACTTCCACATTCCAACTAAAGTAAAAAAAGAAGCATGGTTAATATTTTGGAAAATGAACAGAAAACCATCATGCTACCAACAATTTCATCTTTTCCATTTCTTTATTCTTAAATCTCTTGGGAGGTTTAAGCAAGTAAGCAAAGTATATTGCACAAATGTTTCTGGATAGCTATTGCCTGTAATCGATGAGTCATATTGTTAGTCATATACACTTGACAGCTTGTGGTCATGCAGCTCTGAACAGTTCGAAGTTGAAGGCTATTGGTTACATCTTCGAGGGTTCACAGGTCTGCAACGGGGCCGCCACTCTGGTTTTGACCATTTACTCAGCTTCCCCTAAGTACTGTACTTCAAAGTTCGTATTCATGCGGGCGTGGATTCCTCCACACCCTCTGACTTCCTGTAACTGAGCACCTGGCCCGGCTCATCTCCTCTCACTGTCTCTTATTTAACTAGTGTGGTGGATTGAGTAGGCGTGGTGCTGGGTGTGGGAGGCTCACCTGTTGCCAGCAACAGAAGAGGCAGAACTGGAGAAGAAGTCAGGCTGTTGGGAGCTGGTAGAAGCTGTTGGGAGCCGCTGTAAGGAGCTGTTGGTTGTTTTGCAGGAACTTGTCGTGCCAACTTTCCTGATGAACTTGGCTGTTTTCATCGTCCAAGGAGCTCAGGACCTTGTCGTCTCTGAGAATGTCTTTGGTTCGCATTGGGGGAGCTCTGGTCCTCACTCCGAGCATACTTTCTGGCTCTGGAGGGGAAAATGGTGCGCTGCCAGTCTCCTGGAGAAGGATGTCGTATTGGCTTTCCTAATGGGAACTCTGCTGTCCTGATCATCGGAGGAGTTTGGGACCTCACTGTTGCTTAGGATGGCTGTGGTACTTTTGAGAGAGCTCTGGTTTTTATTTGAGTGCCACTTCCTGGCTCCAGCGTAGATCCCTCAGCCCGCTAGCACAAATCCTTCATCCGCCAGCACAGACTTCCTAGCTTCCACCGCTGACCTTTGGGCCTTCCCAGTGCAGATCCATGAAACAGGCCTGCATGAGACATTGTTATGGGCTCTAGGCTTCCAGTTGGACTCGTGGGAAGCATTGTTATGGGCTCTAGATCTTCAGGTGGATTCGTGCAGGACATTATGGTGGGATCCAGACCTTCAGCTGGATTCTTTGGTCTTTAGTGTGTGGACAGATCTCCTGCACTCTCTTATAGATGACTCTTTGGGTGACTATTTTAAAATAATCCTATAAATGATGTGTCCTGTAGCGTATTGTTCTCCTTGCAAAACCCCAAAGCACAACAACTAGTATTCCTTGCATTGCAGGATCCTGGAAGGCAGAACATAGCTGCATCCTTCTCCACCATGCGTGTTTTGTTTGTTTTTTGAGACACGGTCTCACTATATAGCGCAGGCTGGCCTTGAACTCACTTTGTAGCCCAGGTTGGCCTCAAACCCTCCTGCCTCAGCCTTCTGAGTTCTGGGATTAAGGCGTGCACCCTCACGCCCAGCTTCCCTCCTTTTTCTTTTAATCCTCCACAGTGTTTTCCCACGGGCTGAAAAGAATTCAGAATATCTATTGGCATTTTATTGAATATTTTCAACATCTTCTCCTCATCATATCTATCTAGACACAGCCACAACAATAAAATAACAACATGACACAGAAAAGTTAATGGATGTTTATTATAAAAGCAGAGAAAACAAATCAGGTTAATGCCCTATTAATCTCACCCAGATGAATCAGGAACTGTACTATTATTAACAACAGCGAAGTCTAACTGGGAGCACTAATTATACACTAAGCACTTTCCAAAACATCCCTTCATTTATCTTTATCTCTGTGACAGGTGTTTTGTTATCCCCAGCCCCCATGTGAAGAAAATGAAACTGGACGAGATTAAATAATTTCTCACAAAGTCATGCGCCAGGGAAAGAGGACCTGAGACTCTGATTTTGCCTTCTATAGCTTCAACCTCTCCCACTCTTTCAGAAGCGAGAAAATGTGGGAGCACAGAACATTTTTCACCTTCTAGAACTCGACTCAAAACACAGCACCAAAGGTTTAGCACTGATTTGGTTCAGTTACCAAACTCTCCCAGACATCAGTAGCAGTGGTCATTTCTTTGATACTAGCCGCCTTCAGAATCATAAAGGAAAACTAACTCATATCTTCCAGACTTTGCATTAAGTATATTTGATTGCTTTCCAATTTGTTGAAATTTTCTGATCTGAGTAGGGTAAATTTATTGGGTTAATACATTACCACTTGTAGGTTGATGGACTGTGTTTTCTTGGACATTGTTATTTTAGAATTGTGCCTGCCACATGATAAAACTAATCAAAATACAGTCTGCCCACCCCCAAAACACAGATTTAAGCAACTACTGATGGGAATTATTTTTTTTAATTTTATGTTACGAGTATGTACATTTTTCTGGAATTTATTCTGCAAGCGATATAGCATAACTTTACATGGCATTTACATAGTGTTGACCTTATATTAGGTATTTAAAGTCATCCAGAGACGACCTTAAGCATATGGAGTATAAATAAACACTACATCATTTTAAATAAAGGACTTGCACATCTGTAGATTTTGGTGCAGGGGTGGAGAAAGGTGTCCCAAAACTAATTCCCCCGCAGATATGAAGGGAAGCTTGTACTTTTCTCATATATTTGATACAAAAGATTTATGATTATCAGCATCTTAACTATAAAATAAAAATCATTTTAGACCTCACAAGAGAATGTGGAAATAATACATCTCTTGCCAGGTCTTCAGGCTAGGACACAAAACATCCATTAAAGTATTGTGCTCCCTTATTAAAAGTTTTTGCCCCCGGGAGTGGTGGCACACAGCTGTAATCGCAGTACTCTGGAGGGTGAAGCAGGATAGTTGCAAATTCGAGGCCAGACTGGGCTACAAAGCGAGCTCAAGCCCAGCCTGAACTGCATAGCTAGATCCTGTTTCAAAAAGACAAAAAAAAAAAAGTTTTGCCAAATACTGGAATAAAACCAGGAAAGCTTTTTTGGGAGTGAAAGCCGTGTTTCTCCCCAGGAAATACTTGGGGGCAAAACAATTGGTTCCAGGCAGTCAACTGTTTACTTTAAAATGTCAACAACATGCTCAGCAAAGAGCGCTGAAGGCTGCCGGAGTCACTTTGTTAGGGTGTCACAGCAGTTCAGTAACTCCGTCACAAAAGCAGAGAGATGGAAATCACAGAACAGTGAACACAACAAACCAGCCCTTCCGCTGCACACGCTCTCCTGTCTGCTTCTGCCAATCTGATTTCATGCATAGTGGCTCATGGTGCAAGGTGGGCGACGCGAGGCCTGCACTCACACACCGAGGTTACTTATTTTCAACATCAGCTCACCCTGTGGTGACCCTGGGGCTGTCTTCCTTTCCCTTCCCCGTAGACTGGCGTCGAACAGCTACCCATTTCTTTTCTCTCTAAGGTACAGAATGCGCTTCTAGGTTCCACGCTCAAAAAGATTTAAAAAGGGGCAGCCACCTTCCTTCAGACAGGCGATTTCCGCTGGTTGCGGTTTTTTTTGGGGGGGGGTTGGTATTGGGTTGCTGTCTTTCATTTCATCTGTATTCTGCCTTTGGTCTCTAGCTCCTTTGCGGCCCCTCTTTGCCTGTAACCAATCTCTTCCAGCCAATCGAGAAGCAAAGAGCAGCAAACACGCCCTCCCGCTCCCGATTTCCTTAGCTCACGTCCCACCAACCGCAGAGCCGATCGAGGCCGGGCCGCTGTCACCGCTCCCTCTCAGCTCGCTTGCTGCCGCCGCCGCCGCCGGATTCGGGAGGTGAAGCAGGCCGCGCGCACAGACATGGACGTGACGGTCGCCCCGCTCCGCGCCTGGGACGACTTCTTTCCGGGCTCGGACCGCTTCGCCCGGCCGGACTTCAGGGACATTTCCAAATGGAACAACCGTGTCGTGAGCAATCTGCTCTATTACCAGACCAACTACCTGGTGGTGGCTGCCATGATGGTCTCCGTGGTGGGGTAAGCGCCGGGCCGGGCGGGGAATTGGGATCGGGATGGGGATCGGGATCGGGATCGGGATCGAGATGCGGGCGCGGGGTCTGGGTGCGGGGAGCGGGGCGCGTGGGTCCTGCGCGGCGCCCGCCCTGGCAACTGCCCCGCGGCCCGCCGGTGGCAGCGTATCCTTAGAGGAGGCCACAGCATGGGATCCCCTTCCCTTCCACCGCGGCCCAGAAACCGGGGGACCCCAGCAAGAAGCGGGTGGGGTAAGTGTTGCCACCTCGAAAAAGGAATTCTACTTCCCCGCTCGCTTCCGGGATAAGGTTAGTAGCGCCTGTCTTTTAAAAATACGAGGGAAGCAGGCTAGCTAACCTTGCCCTGGAGCTGCTGGGTGTCGCCCTTTCACGCCTGAGGAGGTTGGGTTTGGACGCAGGGTGGGGTCCTAAAAGGACATCTGGGCGGCTTATCCTCCTAAAGCCTGCGGTACTGTACGGGAAAGCTCAGCTTGGAAGCCAGAGGGTGGGTGTCTGTCTCCTGGTGGCGCATCTCCCAGCGTCGGGTGACCTGAGAACAGGGCCCTCTGGCATTTTCTTGTAGGAGTTGCCAGCCAAAGCCACTCTATCTTCACTCCCTGTCCTGCAGTCTTAGGGTACTGAATGCCTTTTCGTTACTTGATACTTGAAAAGCACCCTCTGTGAACCAAGATCGCTCAGTCATGCGTACATTGTGCGTGCACGCGCGCGCTCCCCTACACCTGCTGCCCTGTAGAAATTGCCTTTTTTTGGTAGTTCACTCTTCTCCCACTTTTGCAGGCTGGGTGGCAACATTCTCCATCTTGCTGCTTATCTCTACGTATCTTTAAAGAAAAACTACCTACAGATCTTATAAAAGACTCACTTCCCCTTAAAGAAGTATCTGACATTTCTGTTTAAGAGCAGAGGGAAAGAGGAAGCTGGCTTAGGAGCAAAAGGAGACAAAGTTGGAGGTTGTGTGAAAGGGTGAATGGGGCGGTGTCTGAGGTTGGCACGCTGCCAGTTGGCTCACTTATTGAGCCACCTCTCAGCGCCAGGCTGAGAGCGCACCAAGATGAATCAGACTTGAATTCTGGCCCAGGGACACACGGCATTTGCAGGGAAGCTTAAAGGAGCAAGTCCATGGCACCGAGGACAGGAGGGAACTCACATTTTCCGGGTGTGGTTCAGAATGGGAGTGCCACACTGAGGCGGAGACAGTTGGAGGGCTCCTCTGTGCAGTGCTGAAGGATTGTGAACGCCTTAGTGTCTGGAGGGCATGGACTCCCCAGGACTGTGACTAGGGTAGCAGCCAAGGTACAGCTAGGGCAGGGCAGGCCCAAGGCCTGAAGCAGCAGACTTTGAACCTTTTGCTAGTTCTGTGCCTCTTTTCAAGAACACAAAGGAATTTCTTTACCACAACATAAGCAGTAAATAGGTTTGCGTTTTTTGCTCTACTTTCTTTTTCTTTACTTTGTAAAGAAGCAGGAGGGTATCTTATCTGTTGATCGCATTATAGGGGTATTTTTCTTGAGTTAATGCCAAAACTTAGATACATAGCAAGGTTTAACACAGATGAATCAAATGTACAGAAAAAAAAATTTTTTTTTTGTCTTTTTGAGATAGGGCCCCGCTATACAGTTCAGGCTGGCCTTGAGCTCACTTTGTAGCCCAGGCTGGTCTCCAACTCGCAGTGATCCTCCTGCCTTAGCCTCCTGAGTGCTGGGATTACAGGTGTGTGCCACCACACCAGGCAAAAGAAATTTTTTTTTTTTCCAGAGAGCTATGCTGCCCAGGCAAGACACAAGCTCAGGAGCCTGGTTACCTTGATAGAATCCATTTTCTACTGGGAAGACTGGGCCAGCCCCTAGACAAAATATAGCTCCTTTTCTGTGGTATCTTAAGACACTGACTCAGTCACTTAAGGGATGTCATTCCTTTTCAAATAGAAGATACTGATTGTCAGAGACATTTCTGAAGAAGAAAGTAGAACATATTCATGGAGGTTTTATATTGTTATTTTTTTAAAACTTACAAAAGATATAGGCCAGTGGTAAAAGTTGTTTTGATAATTCCATGTGCATAAAGTGTGAAATTTCCTTCATAGTCCAGTGAAATCTTGGTGTATAACCTTCTACTGTTTTGTATGCATCTATAAACATGTGGTCTTTTTTCCCCCATGAATTATTAATTTTTTTAATGGTAAAAATAAACATTTTCTAAAGACTTTATATACTTGGCTATTTTACCTGTGTTATGTCATATGGCCCAGTAAGTGAACTATTATTATTTAAGCCCCAAGCTCAGAGAAGTTAAATGACTTACTGACAGCCACCAAGCCAGGCTTGTGCTCTTAGCTATAATGACGTTGATGACTGCCTAGGAGTCATGAGATGTGGAATTATAGTCCCTGTAAACTAGAAGAAACCAAATACCTTCAGGGCCAGGGAGCTCAGCTGATTCTGGGACATTCTCATTGTAAAGAGGACTATCTTCTTCGTGGTACAGTGGATGGATGTGTAGGCCAGAGCTCTGCTGCAGGCTCTTTATCGGTGTCTCCAGACTGTATGAAAATATGGTCTGATGATACTTCAGGGAAGGGCTTTGTTCAGAGGACTGTCCTCTGCGGCTCCACCTCTGTTAGTGAGGAGGTGTATCAGGGCGCTTCCTTCTAGCTAAGCTAGAAGGCTTTGATGGCCTTTGGAGAGCTCTGCTGCTCTCTGCCTGGTGTTGAAAACTAATGTGTTTAGGGGAGAGAGGGCTGGTCCTTTAAGACTGCCGTTTTGCAAAGACAGGGAAGACCACGGCAGCTTGCTCCAGAATCACTGAAAAGGAGTGCTCCCCACAAGTGGAGACCAAGAAGGATTAGGCTAGAGATAATCTGTGTGTGAGAAACTGAGCAGGCAGGGTTTTGGCAATCCATGGTTAGAAGTTTGGTCTTTACCTTCAAATCATGGTTTACCAGACACAGGCCTTCCCCTCGGTAGGTGTTCTATGCATCTGAAATTAATTCTGGCTAAATCTGTTACCTCACAGCCCTTCTTGAAAGCAGCGTTCATATCTTCTGGCTCTTTGTGTAGTGTAAGGTAATGGTTAAAAGCCAGGTTGAGTTTGAATCCCAACCACCGGTCTCTGGCTGTGTGACCCTGTGCAAGTCACTGAAACCACACCTTGCCCCCACTTGCTTATCTGCACAATGAGGCTAAGAATAGTACCGAGCCCACAGGCCTTCTGGAGGATTAGCTGAGTTCAGAGCAGGGCCAGCCTCCTGGTTTTTGTTCCACAAAATGTTGCTGGCTATTTTTGTCTCTATTCCTGTTATCAAAGATACAGCACAGAAACATAGATAGCCTCTCCACATCGGGCAGCTTCACCTACCCAAAACCCATTCCCCAAATTCTTTACCTGCTCCGGCAAGTCTCTTCTTAGATACTGCTTCTTTTGGAAACCTCTCTCCCTCACTCCCTGTGTTAATTGGGCCCCATGTCTGTCCTTCTAGCTTCCTGTTACCCTATAAGCTTTTAAGTTACTCACGGATCTTCCCTCTGTACTGCAGACTTCCAGAAGTCACAGTCAGTAGGTTTTGCTTTTGATTCGTTTGTTCTTGTCTTGGTTTTGTTATCTTTGTTTTCATTCCCTGTCTCCTTGAGACCTGCTATATAGCAGCGTGATGAGTGCAGAGACTTTTAAGTGGATGTGAGATTTTGGCACAACCATAGAGGCAGCTTTCAGTCTACTAAATGGAACAAATTATTTGTTTGAAGCCTGTAGGAACATGAAAACACATGGCAACAGGAAAGTGACTGTAATGATTTGCATGATTGTAGTAATGCTACACATGGTTAGCATTACTAGCGATGTAAAAGTTAAATTTTAAAAGATTACAGTTCAGAGGCTTCACTAATTCATTTCAGCCTTGTGAAATCCTGGGGCAGTGCTCTAAGGGTTCGCAGCCTCAGCATTATTGATGTTTAAGCCATAGGATTCTTTTTCATGAGGGTATTTGTACGTCTAGCTTCATCCTGGCCCTTTACCCACGTGATGCTAATAGTACACACCCCCTCCAGGCTTGACCTTTGTAAATGTCTCCAGTAGACATGGTGATTGTGATAACTGCTGCCCTACTACCCCAGACATTCATGATGATTGGTCTATATGCCCACTCATTCAGTCCCAAGTCCTATTTGTTGTAATCTTATTGGTTGACCATAGTTTTGTTCCACCTCACTCCCATCCTGTGCCCATTGAGTCAATATTACCTAAGTAACTATACTTGTAATCTTATTGATTAGTTATAGTTCTGTCCTACTTTAAGCCCTCCTCAACTCGTGGCTTTGCTCAATGAAACACCCTTGAGAAGCAGGGATGGTGGGCAACCCACTTTCTGGGCCCCCTTCTGTCCCTCTCAGACAGCTTTTTTCTTCTCAGTAAATTCTTCCTACTCTTAAAAAAAATGGAAAGTTCTTCTTAACAAGCTACAGAAAAGAGTTTATGGCGATTACCTAGCAAAGCAACTCCCAGTTTCTGATCTTTTTTTCTTTTTTTCTGTCTTTTTGAGACAGGGTCTCGCTATGCAGTTCAGGCTGGCCTTGAGCTCACAATGATCCTCCTGCCTCAGCTTCCAGAGTACTGGGATTACAGGCATGTGCCAGCACACCTAGCTCTGGTTTCTGATCTTTCAAACATGAGAGTGGATCTGAAGCTTCACACACCTTTGATTATTATTCTTAATTTATTAAATTTGTTATGCTATCATCTTTTAATTAGTCTGCTTGAAAGACTATACTGATTCTACAGATGCAGTCTTTTTTGGTTTTTGACAGAATTTTAGCATTTGTGCCAGACATGGTGGCGCATGCCTATAAACCCAGCACTCAGGAGGCTGAGGCAGGAGGATCATTGGGAGTTTGAGATCAGCCTGGGCTACAAAGTGAACTCAAGTCCAGCCTGAAATGCATAGCGAGACCCTGTCTCAAAAAGACAAAAAATAACAATAATAATTTTAGCATTTTTAAAATTAATTTTCTACTCTAAAGCTCACTTGCTCTAGAAATGCACTGCTATAAAACAGGAATTAAAAAATTTAATTGGTATGAAGCACACCTAGGCCTAGCAAGTTGTAACACTCAAACATTAGCTGCTTTTATTATTACATTAAATCCTAGATCACAGACTTATTGAAAATGCTTACAACTTGTGTCTTCTCTTACTTAGGCAGCAATATTAGGTGATGTACTTTAGAGATATTGTCCTAACTGCCAATTGTGTTTCTTACAGAACTTTGCTTCCCTTAAGGACTGCAGTTTCTTTTTGAGATTCAGGTATCATTTTAGAAGAGATTAAGTTTAAAGCAGCATGAATAACAAGCTAGAAAATGTGTGTTTTGCTGACAATGGCTTTGAATCCCTCAAACTAAAAAAGGCCAGAAGTCTAAGGTCGAACATTCCATTACTTTCTCCATCCCGACATTAAGACATTCTTTTCAAAGTAGGGCATGTTGGTGCACGCCCGTAATTCCAGCTGAGGCAGGAATTCAGGTTCAAGGCCAGCCTGGGACACATTAGAGTCCAAGGCCAGTCTGAACTACATAGCAAGACCCTGTCTAAAGAAAAACAAAGCAAAACAACAAAAAAAGACATTCTCTTCACATCATGCCCAGTAACAAAAGTCTCTGCCTCCTTTTTCAAAGTAAAAAACAAAGGCAAGAGTTAACTGCACTTGCAATTTAAGTATAGAGCACAAGAGACATTCCAGTTGAGTGGTGTAGGGGGTGATTTCTAGGCTGCTGAAAGATTTGAGAAGAAATCTGTTGAAAAAGTGGATACCCGGGCAGTTTGTCAGAACTAAAGAATCAGGCCCTGTTTCAGACCTACTGGTCTGGACTACATTTTAACCAGCACCTTAGACGGTACATAGGCACACTGGAATTTGAGAAGCACCTGTGTGATATGGCTCAAAAGAAACACTGACAAAACTTAAATAAATGCATTTATATCCTCAGCTGTCACCCTCAGGGATTCTAAGTGTGGTCTGTTTGGCTAGGTCCAGCAACCTATTGTTTCTTCCCCCATTAATTCCCCAAGTGAGATACATATAAATATGTACATGTAAACTAAAGTTCCTAATAGTAGCTTGGGTTGTTACAAGGAAGTGAGATAATTTTTCAATTGAGCCATATTGTAAATATTTTAAAACTATATTTTATGCCAACTAATCTTACAAAATGTTGGGTTTCAATATATTTTCACACATGAATGTAACATTTTGATCATATCCATCCCCATTCCCCACTTTTACACTCTCCCACCTCAGTCCTCTTCCTCTTGTCTAATAAGAGTCTCCTTTCTACTTTCATGTCTTTTTTTTAGGTTCCACATATTTCCTTTAATGTGATGATTTCCAGTTCCATCAGTGTTCCTGAAAAATGACATGGTTTTGTTTTTTCTGGGTGAAGAACACTCCACTGCATGTATATGTATATTCATGTATCTGTGGACGGGCACCTAGGCTGCTTCCCTGTCTTGGCTGCTGTGAATTGTACCATGATAAACCTAGGTGTGCAGGTAACCCTAGAGCATGCTGACCTCAGTCCCTTCTGATGTCTACCAAGGAGTGGGGGGCTTAGGATAGCTCTGTTTTTTCTGGGTCATGGGTAGCTCTATTTTTTAGTTTTTGAGGAACTTCCACACTGATTTGCAGACTGGCTATACTAACTTACTTCACCCCACCCCAGCAGTGTAGGGGGGTTCTTCCCTTCCCTTCCCTTCCCTCATCCTCACCAGCATTTATTGTTTTTTGTATTCTAGCTGATAGCCATTCTGACTGAGGCAAGATGGAATCTCAATATAATTTTTGATTTAAGATTTTGAACCTGTTTTCCATACTAATTGGCTATTAGTCCTTTTTTTTTGAGACACCTCTGTTCAGTTCATATGCCCATTGACTGATTGGGCTGCTGTTTGCTTGGTGTTAAGTTTTTTTAAAAATTATTATTTTTACTAGTACATGTTTGCAGCACAAAATGCTTACATGTCAGTACATGACCATAATACATCTTAATTGTTTTTATGTCTCTGTTCCCTCCCCTCAACCCTTCATATTGCAAATTTTCTAAAGCTCTTTTATGTGTGTAGCGGGGAGGATACTGGGGACCCCATCGAGGGCCTTCACATTAAGCTATAACCCCTGACCTTCTTTGTTTGTTATTTTGAGACAGCATCTCACTAAGTCACTAAGTTGCTCAAGCAGAAGCCAGAGGATCTCAAGTTCAAGTCCAGCTTAGTCAATTTACCAATTTATCAAGATCCTGTTTTCCAAATAAAAAATTTTAAAAAGGGTTGGGGATGTAGCTCAGTGTAAAGGCCTGGGGTTCAATCCCCAATACCACTACTACCACCACAAAGAAAAACAAAGACCTTTGCAGATAGCATGAACAGCAATCTGTTTATGCTAAGACTAGTGGAAATTTTTGAGATTAGTCAGTTCCAATACCCGCTGTACAATACTACTTTTATTGTGTTGCTTCTTTAATTCATATATTCATTCATTCAACAAAGAGCAGGAAGCACTTAGCAACTTTTCAGACACTGCTAGGAGGCAGAGTAGAAAGTAAGACAGCCTCAACTCCTGCCTTCACTGAGCGTAGTCGGGCATCGGAGGATAGTGCCGAGCACACAAGTATAGCACATGTACAGAATACACACCTTCATAAGCACACATCCCTTCCTACCTCACCGCATCTCTCCTCTGTGATTCCAAACTGCCAGACTCTGAGGGTTGGGAATGGGGGAGGCATTATTAAATTGTATTTACCCTCTCCCACATCTTCTACTCAGTTGGACAAATATTTGGCTATCTAGTGCCAGATATTTGAGACCCTGAGGATACAGTCAGGAATCGTTCCACCCAGAATTAATCTCCTCTGCCTTCCCACACCCCTTTGATTGCCCTAGCAGGTGCAAAGCTGGCAAATGTCTTCTGATGGGGCCTGCATGTCTTCTGAGTACAGAGCTTTAAAACATCTACTAACTCTCCCCTGTTTAATCCAAAGCTCTTTATCTGGTGAAAATTATCCTTTATTAAGTCACCTTCTGATACTGTTTAACCTTGTTCTTGGTTTCTCCCCACCTCAAACCCCTACTATTTATTTTGTTTTGGTTTTTTGAGACAGTGCCTGACAATGTAGCTCAGGCTGGCCTTGAACTTACCCTTGAACTCACAATCCTCCTGCCTTGCCTCTGAAGTGCTGGTGTTACAGGTCTGTGCCACCCTACCTAGCTGTTTTTTCTTTTTTAATGTTTCCTGCCACTGTCAAGTGGTTGGTAATTTCGGTTTCCTTTCCCTAGAAAGGACTTACAAATTTTTATAATTGTGCAAATAAATGAGTGTATTCTAGGTGTTTGCCCCTGCCCTTTCTTTGAAGGCAGAAGCTGTCAGTCAACTTAGGAATACAAAATTCTGTATGGGAAATGTGGTGTGTGTGTGTGTGGTTCTCTCCTTGTTGTTTTGGCTTTTTCTGTTTTGTCTCGCTATCCAGTTCAGGCTGGCCTTGATCTCGTTTATGTTGCCCAGGCTGGCATTGAACTCAACAGCAGTCCTGCCTCACCCTCCGGAGTGCTGGGATTACAGGCGTACACCAGCACACCCTGCACAAATGTGGTTCTAAGAGGTCAAGGTCCAGTTCTTGGCCAGCATTGACTGTAAACAGTAGGATTTCCTGGCCTTCCCTTTCATGCATCCTATCTACTTAATACCAAATTAAGCAGCAATATTTCAAACTTATTATTTTTCTTTTTGGACAAATGAGTTCTACCTTTTATGATTCATCTTCAGAGTGGTCACCCTTGACCCCTCTTTCTGTCTTTTGCAAGGAGTTTTGCTTTATGTTTCAGGAAATGTTTTCAAGGCCGCCTGTGATTTTAGGCTGGCTCCCATTCTGCCAGCATCTACTGTAAATAGTAGCATTTCCTGGCCTTACCTTCCATGCAGCGTTTGGTCCTGGAGACACCTGGCAGGCAGAGAGCCCATTTAACGTAGAGAACTGGGGCTTTGTGTCCTTCTTTTGTTAATCTGCTTCTTAGCCTCTTGCCAGAGCTTCTCACTGTCTCAGGGAAGAAACAAGAACAGACATTGGCTGTGAGCGTGAGGTAAATAGGAAACTTCTAAGGGCATCGTGTGCTGCGAAGCTCAGTAGCACCTTTCTGCTCTCCCTGGGTCTGTAAGAACTTGCCTCGTGACAGAAATTCTGCATAGCTTGGAGGACCAGGTCTGCTGAGGCAGGAGTCTCCTCTGTCCCATCCCCACTCCTCCCGCCTGTGCCGGGTCACAGGTCCCTCCCGCGGCCACAGGGCCCTTTTGCCTCGGTCATTTCCCAAGTGTCCCTGACAGTTGTGTCCGAATTCAGATTCTTCTTCCCGCTGTTGCATTTTCCTTTTTCCTCCTATCACAGGCTCTGAGGAACCAGGACAAAGACTATTTCTGTCCCTAGTGCTAGTTAGTGTCTAGGGAGAGCAGCAGTGGCTTGTCCAAGGTAGCGCTCGGGCCACTTACCTCACGGCCCTGGAAACTTGCTGAGCGTGGACCCTGGGAACGTGCTAGCTTCTCACCTTTGTTGTTTCAGCACGTGTTTGTTGAACGCCTGCTCTGAACCGGGCTTTGTGCTGGGCGGTGGTGCCTAAGAATGTCATGCTCCCTATCCTTAGGGCTTCATATCTAGCTGGAGCCAGAGACAGTCATTTCATGTTCTTTGAAATAAATGTAAAACTGTGACAAGCACTGTGAAGAAGAGGCATATGGTGCGACGCCTTGTTCGGGAGGCTGAGAAAGGCTGTCTGAGCTGAGGCTTGAGCGAGGCGGAGAGCAGCTCCTGCACAGGCCTGAGGGCCGCCCGCGGGCGGGGGAGCTTGAAGGAGAGGCGGGACGAGGGAGCACAGAGGCAGGAGTGTCCAAGAAAGCTGGCAGGCAGCTGCTGCTCACCCGTAGAGGTCCCTCGGGACAGTCACTCAGGGCTCCTCCAGCCCTCAGATGCAGCCGAAGCCAAACTGCACACTTGGCCTTTGGAGTGGGGGCTGGACTCCGGGTCTCACCTACCCCAGCAACCTCCCTTGTCCCAGGTACTCACTACCTTTCCTCTGTACAGAGGCAGCCTGGGGCTAGACCCACCCGACCTCTTAGAATGTAGAACGAATTCTGCTTTTTGGTCTAAGTTGCCCAAGTTCAGCTGAAACTTGTAATCCTCTGCCTCAGCCTCCCAGAGGGCTGGGATTCCAGGTGGATTTTGTTTTTATTCTAAAAGAAATAAAAAGAAAGAAAATGTATGGATGCATTCATACTTGCAGTGCTCCTTCTGGGTTTTTAAGAACCACAGAAAAGCTTCGTCAGTGTAGAGGAGCGCGCTGTAAGTAAACTGACCTCCCCCTGCTCAGTGAGTCAGCCTTTCTCAGAACCACACTTCAAAAATAGCTTTTTGGGTTAGAAAGCTGGAACTCAGTGCAAAGCTGCTTCTCTTGCTTATGAAACATTTACCGCCTGTTGGCTTCTGGGGGGTGCAGTTGCATTGATCTGAGGAGGCCTGCGATGATAAATTTTATTGCCAGCTCTGCAGCTGATGGCCTTGGACAATGTGACTAACTTGCCGCTGGCTTCTGTGTAAAATGAGGTGAGTTTTCAAGGCCCCTCCTGGCTCTAAATAAAACTCTGTGACTGGCCAGAACTTTACCCCCCTCAGCAGTTTGTGCTGAAATTGTAGCTACGCCTAGCCGAATCCTCTGGCAGGGCCAGGATACCATCCAGCACACTTAGACCCACTGTCCTTCAGCAAGAAATGAGCTTGCTGAGGGACTTCCCAAGCTAGTCTTAAGCTGCTTATTCCAGCTAGATGGAAAGGGCTGCTTAGACCCTTGAGGGGACATCCCTGAGGCCCGCTAATGACACAGAGTGTGCTGCACTGTGAACTGCCCTTACAACTAGCACTATTCTTTGCTCCTTTCCCTGCTGGGTCCCTGTCACTGTGTACTTCTCTGGGCATCATTTATTCATCTGCCTAATGGGACTATGCTGATTCATCCTTTAGAACTCCTGCTACAGAAGTTTGTGATAAGCCAGGCACAGTGGTTCATGCCTGTAGTCCTAGAACTTTTGGAGGCTGAGGCAGGAGCATCATAAGTTTGAGGATAGACTGGGCAACTCAGTGACTTAATAAGACCTTGTTACACTATTAAAAAAAAAAAAAAAAAATATATATATATATATAAATATATAAAAGGGCTGGGGATACAGCTCAATACAGAGGCCCTGAGTTCAATCCCCAGTACTAACAACAACAGCCAAAAAATCCAGGCACGGTAGTGCACACCTGCAATCCCAGTACTTAGGAGGCTGAGGCGGGAGGATCGCTATGAGTTTGAGGCTGGCCTGAGTTCAAGGCCAGACTGAATTACATAGCAAGACCCTGTCTCAAAAGACCAAAAGGAAAAAAAAAGTATGGTGGATTTCTAAACTTTTGTGTGTGTGTGTGTGTACTGGGTATCGAACTCATGACCTCAGGCTTGCCAGGTAAGCGCTTGTGCCACTGAGGTACATCCCCTGCCCTCTAAACTTATTTTGCAACCATAAATGCCTCCCCTGTAATTTCTAACTTTACAAGATAGGATTTTTTTTATTGGAATGGAGTAATCGATATATATATATATATATATACACACACACACACACACACACCTTTTTTTATCTCATGATAGAAACCATATTTAATGTTTCTGATTTGCATAACTAGGTCCTATATCCAAATGATGTGTTCTGTCTTTCTGTCCCCATCCTCTCCGCCTTTAATTTTCTCTATGTCTTCTCCCCACCTCTCTCGGGTGTCCTCCCTCCTTTGTAGATGAGGGCTACCAGTAAATGAAACCACACAGCAGGGCCCAGTGACAGCCGCCCACGTGAAAGAGGAGAGGCACATTTATGGCAACTTTTATCCTAAAAAGTTCTCAGATTTTGTCTTGACCAACCTGACTAACAGCCCAACTACTAAGTACAAGAATTGGTTCCCTCACTCTGCACTCACTGGAAAAATGAATTCCTCGTATGTGTGTGTGTGTGTGTGTGTGTGTGTGTGTGTGTGTGTGTGTCCTTTGCTCCAGCCCAGGTGGGTAGTGCAGCACTGGTAGACACTTTCCCTTTTCTGAGAATGGAATCGATGTCATCAGAACAGGGAGGAAACTCATTTCTCCTCTGAGTAACTTTGTTAATTTTTTCCAGTTTGGAAACTTGGTTACTTTCTAATTATAGGCTGTGGCCGGGCCTGCTGTAAGCTAAAACCAGTTGTATAGGAGCCCTTGCTCTGTTCTTTCCCTGTGAACATGAGCCACAGGAACAGGTGAAAAGCAAATTTGGAATTGTTTGAATCCGGCCTGGAGTTTCATTGTTCTTTCATCTGGGCTTTATTTAGATATTCATCCTAGATGTGCGCTTTACTTGTCCGGAGGAAACTAGAAAATCAAGCTTCATTTGAGTGTCTGCTTCCTGAGTTACTGTTTTAATAAATATTTTAGAAAGGACTGAGTCTGAGACGTGTGATGCTGCGCTGCCGGCCAGCCGCTCCCTGTGTGCCGTTTATGCAAAGGAGCCTCCTTACACTCTAACCCTCCCTTGTGGTTGTGTTAATGTTTACCTTTGCTTTTCTGTATAGCTCAGAATTATTTGGGGTGGTCTAGGCTCAAGCTTTTGTAAAAGTGTATGTTTCTTCAGTAACCTCTCCCCAATTTCATTTGTCATTTCTAAATACCAAGTGTTGCTTTCTTTAAAAAAAAAAAAAAAAAAGCAGGGACTTGCTATGTAGCCCAGAACTAAAGAAAGCTGTGCCCCAGCCTCCGCAATGCTGGGGTGACAGACTTGTGCCACCGTGCCTGGCCAGGTGATTTGAGTTATTCAAAGCATACACGGCCATCGGGAAGCTATGAAGATGGAAAGGCGGAGTAAACGCCACCAGATGCTCCTACCCAGTGTAACTCCGGCGGGCTTTTAGTCTAACTCCTCTCTTCTTGGCGCTAGGAATGAGAGTTATTAATCTGGGAGATCAGGGGCCTCTTTGAGAGTCCCCACCACCTGTTCAAGAGGGTGCTGTTTTTGCCCTGCGTGATTCGGTCCTTTCTTTACGCCTGCAGGGAAATTTTTGTCTTTGCCAGATCAGTTCCAGGGCTCCATCAGGAGACAAGATCTAACCCAGTAACATCCAAGTGCAGGAGGCTGAGCAGACCCTGGTGAAACTGATCGGCGGGGGAGGGAGGGCACGTGGGGAGGGAGGGCGGGGCGAGCGGGGAGGGTGGGCGGGGCGAGCGGGGAGGGTGGGCGGGCAGAATGAGGGTTGGGGGAGGGCAGGCAGCCAGAAGGGCACCTGTGTTCAATGTTGGGGAGAGCTTGGGGGAGGAATCGTTGCTTTTATATTTACTTTTCTTTATGCTCCTTTTATTTCCAATTGCAAAATAATACACACATAACATTTTCTGTTTCTGGGCTACCTCACATATATGAGAAACCCACCTAACAGAACAAATTGTATTTATATAATTTCTGTTCTGTTCATATATTATCAATATTTTTTCATTCCACTAAGTGTACTTCAACTTACTAAAAAAATAGCTGTTTAAACCATACCTCAACCCACAGCCCAGGCGTGGCACAGGCCGGGGCCAGCAGTCCGTCTCCACCTGCCCCGTCCCTCCAGCACCATGAATACAGTTTCAGTCATACACCGCCATGAAGAGTCCTCAGCCCGTCCAAACCATGGCTCCCAGTGCAGTCTGCACATTCTCTGTGGCCGGTCTGCCTCTCCTTATCTTCCTCAAGCCATACAGATGATTTTTTGCCCGATACAAATGACTTCCAAAGAGTTTTACTCATAAATACCATGGGTATGAGCACTGGTCCTTCTCAACTTTTGCAATTTTATTCATTTCCCTCAATTATATTCTAAGAGAGGGATTTATTGGCTTGAAGGACTTATAAAGGTTTTGAATGAAATAAGCAAATTGTTATTATGGGGCCTGGGTTTGTTTGTTTTTTTTTTCCTTTTTGAGACAAGGTCTCACTATGCAGTTCAAGCCTAGAGCTCACTTTGTAGCCCAGGCTGGCCTCGAACTCACAAGGATCCTCCTGCCTCAGCCTCCTGAGGGCTAGGATTACAGGTATGCACCACCACGCCCAGCATGGTGTTAAATTATATTCTACCACTCTCACCACTGTTCAGCTGCTTTTGAGTGGAAAATTTTAACTTTTTCACTGCAGTTTTACATTGGTTATATCACTTGATTTCTCTCAGTAAGGTGTGAAAAATTTCCAGTCTATTTAAAACTGTTTAAAATGGTTTATATGTTTCAGTAGGCAGAACGAGATTAAAGTTTAAAGGCACTTTAGAAAAAGAATTGTGGTTATCCTAAATATGAATCCAAATATCAGTCAGAACCCTTTGTCCACTCCCTGCCAGGGGAGAGTGAACTGATGGCATCACTGCCAATTCGCCTTATGGACGGAGAGTGTGGTGAAAACCCTCCCACCCTCTTTGTCCCCCCCCAAGGAAAGTCCTCGTGGGTTCCAGGATGAAAAGTTAACCATCTGTGGTACTTGTGCACCCCAGTGTCTTGTTAATTAGGGTGTCCTCCACACAGGGAGCTGGGGCTGAGGATTACAATGCCCGGTCAGGCTGGTTTGGGAAGCACCCATCTAACTTTCTTCATTAAGTGTTTCCCCCATCCTCGAGACATGTGATGGCTGTCACATAACAATGGCTCGCATGACAGCGAGTCTGGAGGCCATATTGCTTGGGAATTTGAGCTGGTGATCCATTTCCTCAAGATGTTTTGGGCCTTCGGAAAGACTGATAATTGAACCCAGTGTTGTGGCACCCATCCCTAATCCCAGTACTTGGGGAGCCTGAGTGAAGATCACAAATTCAAGTCCAGCCTGGGGAACTTAGTGACTTAGTGAGACCCTGTCTCAAAATAATTTTTTTAAAAAAAAAGGCAGTGCAGAGGCCCTGACTCCAACCCTCAGTACAGAAATAAAATACATAAAATGAAGTAAGAAAACATGAGAATGGCCTTTCTATGTCAGGACTCATAGACTCGAATGCCTCCTTGGGGCAGGCAGCTTATGTAAGAAGGCCATTCAGGCCAGCTGTGAGAAGAGCAGAGAGGAGGGACATCACTTTGGGTCCCTGTACGAAGGGCACAGTAGAGAGAGATACGTCCTGGAACAAAACGGAGAGCGTTCATTCTGTCTGAAGAACACATGGAAAAGTGGGCCTCATGGGGTTTGACTTTTCTTTTTCCGGAAAGAAATCCCAGGTCTTACAGATTTTTTTTTCCCTCACATGGACAGTCAAGTAGGAGTTTTTAGACAGAGGCCCCACAGAAAATGACTGTAGACTGATTGTAGACCACAGAGACCATTGTGCGGCCCCTCTACTACGTTCATCCATTATGATAACCTCTATGAAGATTGAACTATGCCTCAAGCTAAGAAAATACAACCTGCATACTATGCTGGAGCCCAGAAGTATGAAGGTTAGACATAGCACCTCCAAGAGCAGTTTTATAGCCAGTGCTCTGGGAGGCTGAGGAAGGAGGATCTTAAGTTTGAGCCCGGGCTTGGAACTTAGCAATTTGGCGAGACCCTGTGTCAAGATAAAACAATGTAAAAAGGGCCTGGGAGCAAAGTTCCATATGAAGGCCCTGGACTCAATTTCCGGGGAGACACACACACACACACACACACACACACACATACACACAAAGAAAAAAGGAGAAGTTTTCATTTTCAAAATTGTCAGCCACTAGTAAGGTAGACTGACCAGTTTGGTGGGAGTCACACTGCTCCCACTTTTTCTAACCTCTGAAGCTGTTTCTTTGTTTGAGAAATAATTGTATCTAGTTCATGACATCATGAGGATTTAATGTTCCGAGTTAGGCACAGTGCTTAGTAAGTACTCAGTAATTGTTTTTTCCTCATTTTTTCTGGTCTCCTTCCTCCTGCTACTCTTGCTGCTGAGAGAGCCTCCCTGTTTTCGTCCCTGCTCCAGGTTCCTGAGCCCCTTCAACATGATCCTTGGAGGAATTGTGGTGGTGCTGGTGTTCACAGGCTTCGTGTGGGCCGCCCACAATAAAGATGTCCTCCGCCGGATGAAGAAGCAGTACCCCACCACGTTCGTGATGGTGGTCATGCTGGCCAGCTATTTCCTCATATCCATGTTTGGAGGAGTCATGGTCTTCGTGTTTGGGATCACTTTTCCTTTGTTGTGTAAGTGAACCTGAGTTTTCTTTTTCTGGTATCTGTCCTAAGAAAATATAGGCGTGTTTGTCCAGTGGGAGTTACGCCAACACATGCCAACACACAGAAGGAGCAGGTTTTGTATCTGCTGAAGTCTGCAGAATTTTGCAAAACAGCAGACGAAGGCCTAATAGTTCATTAATTCACAAATAGGTGTGCGTACTTGCTGCTGTCAGATACCGAGGGAGACACAAGAATAAATAAAGCACAAACAGATCTCAAGCCGTCTAGCAGAAACTGCTGCAGCCCACGCTGGCCTCTACATTTGTTTGATACTAGATTTTCTTCCTAATTTTTAAATGCTTGACTGCTGAGATCAATAAGAGAATCAGACTAGATCGCAGCTGAGGGAGTAGAGGTAGACGTGGGAAGAGCTGGAGGGAACAGAACGTGGCAAAAGAGAATTCTTGTTTCGGTGCTAACTGCGGACCCCTTCCTTGCAGTGATGTTCATCCACGCGTCCCTGAGACTTCGGAACCTCAAGAACAAGCTTGAGAATAAAATGGAGGGCATCGGTGTGAAGAGGACGCCCATGGGCATCATCCTGGAGGCCTTGGAGCAGCAGGAGGAGGGCGTCAGCAAACTCGCTGACTACATCAGCAAAGTGAAGGAGTAAACCTTGCACCTGGGGACAGGGTGGCAACTGAAATCGAGTTGCAATTTGCCCTTGTCCAGATCTACTTTTTGTTTGTGTTTCTAAAATAGGAGGTGCACGTTTTACCACCCAACTACCTATGGCAGCATGCACGTGCTGGGCCCACTCTTAACACCTCTGATGTCACCGAGCCAAGTCCTCAGAAAGCGAAAGCAAACCACCCTCCTGTTTTCTGAGGTTTCTCTGTGGTCATGACAGAGAACTATGGATTCTGCAGCAACAATACTGCTATCTTGTAGGGGAAAAAATAATTGTAAAATATCAAGACAATAGAAGTCAATGAAAAGGCTGTCAAAGGAAAAGAAAAATAAATAAAAAGAGAAAAGGCTGTCAAAGTAGATGACATCATGTGTTAGCCCGTTTTGATTCCTTCCGGCACCTTCTCCAAAATTCCGTAGGATGGTATTGTGTGAGGTATCAATTGGTTTCATTTGTATTATTATTCTTTAAAAATCAAAGATGGTTGTATCACTTGGCTGCCTGTTTGACTTGCAGTATAACTGGATAAGCCAGTTGTTTATACTTTGTTTACGAATATAATGGTAGCTGTTCAGGAGAATATTTTGTTAAATTTTTGTAAATTTTTGAAGTGCTGGTAATGTGTGTTCACCAGCAGGTATTTGTTGCAAATTTTGTTACCTTCCTTGAGGTTACAGCTGTGTAACCCGTATTATTCTTGGCTGACTTGTTAAAATATAAACAAAATAAAACCAAACTTAAGTCCTATTTATATCGCATATTTTTTTGTTGTTATCATGAAAAAAAAGATGTCTAAGGTCATGTTTCTATATATTTTTCACTGTTTCCTTTTAACTGGAGCATTTTGAAAGAAATGAAGGTGCATTTTATTAATTTCTTAGGGGGACAAAGAGGACAATGCTAGTTGATATTTTAAAATTTAAAAAACATCTTTAAACCGGGTGTGGTGGCACACATCGGTAATAATAGCACTGGGGAGGTTGAGACAGGGGGATCATTGCAAGTTCAAGCCCAGCCTGGGCTACAAAGTGAGCTCAAGGCCAGCCTGAACTGCATAGCAAGACCCTGTCTCAAAAAAGACAAAAAAAAAAAAAAGATCTTTAGATGACCAAGCCCAAAAGCCTTTTAAAACTGGGAATGATCACCAGCTTTTGCAATTCATGGAGATGTTAGACAGCAAGTGTTATACCATATGCTTTTGTAGATAGACACTGCAATTAAAATAGCATGTGTTTAAATATTCTATTACTTTCATCCCTGGATTTCCCATGTGTTTAGAAATATATTATTTGCTTGCCAATGGAATGATTTCATAAGTGAAGTGGACAACATGTAGGCTTTACTAACACTGCATTGTGAAGACGACGAGGGTGAAGAAACACTGTCCATCCTAGAATAAACACCAGTGGCATTTGCTGCTCCAGAGTTTTGTTGCATTTTAATTTCTCAGCCAATCTGCAGCCTTCTTTAGCTCAGTGATATCACAGGGTTCACACATGCGCTAGAATCTGTACCTTTACCAAATATGAAAAATAAAATATATGAAAGGGTTCTTTGTAAGACTTTATTTAATGCCATCTATATTAAACATCTGAAAAGCTCAGTGACGACCCAGAAGCCATGAGGTTATTGCATTCCAGATACTCTTTAAAAAACCTTAACCCTTTAGTGCCTTGCAGCCATAGGTAACACTGAATTCCAGTGGGATCTTCTTTCAGCCCTGACTTCAGTGTTACGTACATTTTAAGCCCTTTCCATTTTTGTGCATGGTGCATTCTAATCGAGTGCCATACACTTAAAGAAAGTAACAAGTTGAATTTTAAAAGCCTCGTAATATCTAATGGCCAGTGTGTCAGTGTTATCAATTGATGATATGCTTTAAAACAAAATTTTCAACTAAGTTCTTTAGGGCAGGAATGTGAATAGAAAGAATATAATGTGAAATTGTATGAAAATTACATAATTTATTTTAGTATGTCTGGGATGAAAATCCTCTTTTGGGACTACTAGCACTTCTTAAAATTCCTGACTTTATTAATACTGTGGCTGAAGAGGCAAATTCACAGGGCTTTCCAGAACTTCACCTAGTAACAACACATTAAGCTTTTAAATCTGCTTAGGGAGCTTTGTCTTATTGGAGTAAAAAGTTTTATTTATTGAGATCTAGCCAGACTTCTTGTATATGAGCATGTTTTGTAGACACTGTAGAGAAGAAAACAAAGCTATCAGCTAACTACTTGATTGAAAACCATAACTGTCTAAATATGGCCACTCTGGTACACACTAACTTACCCTTTAAAAATAGAGGACCATATTTCTATCTCTTGACTTACCCTTCCAAATATGTCCTTTTAAGTACATCCCTGTTACAGCCATCCTTTCCCAGCCTGCTTTGCCTGCTACATGTCACCTACGATTCTACAGAAGGAGAAAGAAGGCAGGTGCCAATTATTTGCTCAGGTAAAGGAGAGAAAAATCACCAAAGCTTCATTTCCTAGTTCCTAGGCCCATACTTCTATTATTACAAAATCTCAAAAGCCTACGCATCTGCAAAACAGATAATTAAGTGCTGTCAGAACTTGGAGGGAAGAATGCAGATTCGAGTTGTTCAGGATTGTTTGTGGAGGGTGTGGGGTGGGACCCAGCTTTGGGGATGGGCTGGGTGCTCACATACCGAGGACAGGAGGGAAATGTCCGGTGTGGGGGAAATCTGGCAGGGCAGAGGAAGAGGAGGCACTGGGTGTGTAGAAGGCTGCTTTATCAAGATGAATATGAAGGATATGTGGTGGATAAGGCTGGATTAGTACACTGGGGTTCCGCAATGGCGTGTGCTGAAGGATGGGATAAGGACTTTAATCCTGTAAGCAAGCTTCCTTTGGAACGATTTTGAGGAAGAAACAAAGATCAAATTAGACTCCTATCCTATATCAAGTTTGTGGATAACTATTGCCCTAATTTATTTCTTCAGAACACCACACTGTCTCCTGTTTCCTTATATGTAGAAACACTGCCCGGAAATGCTCATATAAGGTGTAATCAAACAATACAATGAACAACTGAAAAGACATCATCACTGACGCCCTCAAAGTCTCCTCCCTTGCCGTGAACACTGACACCGTCATTCTTGGCTGCTTTCTGAAGCAATTTCAAAGCTCCTGGCTATCTCGGGGTCCTCAGTCCATTCAAAACCACCACCTTGCATCCTCGTTTTGTCTTTGGGAAGACCCAGAAGTCACACGGTGCCAGATTTGGTGAATGAGGCATACAGGACACCCCGTATTGTTTTTATTTGGCAGAAACTGCCATAAATGTTTTTGAGCCAGTTCAGGACATGAGGCAGACAGGAAAAGACTCACTAAAAAGGGCTTCAGAAAGTGACAAGAACATTGGGTATGTGTGTTCAAAGCAAGGGAAAGCACTGGGGAGGAGCTAATGGCATTTAAAAATGTTTTCATTTTATTTAAAATTTTGTTTTGCTTTGCTTTGTTTTGTTTGAGGCAGGACCTCATTATGTGGTTCAGCATGACCTTGAACTCGCTACGTGGCTCTGACTGGCTCAGAACTCACAGGGATCTTCCTGCTTCAGCCTCCCCAGTGCTGGGATTGCAGGTGTGTGCCACCTTGCAAGGCACTTAAATTTTTTTAAAAAATTAAACATTTGTCATATTCTTAGGGTCATACCTCCTGCATGCAGGGCTTACTTTGTTCTCTTTACTTTTTCTGCCGGCATTTTGTTTTCCTCACATCCTGTGAGTTTGGTACTCTGCTCCTCACAGGTACCCCTACCGGAAGAACACACCCAAACTTCAGGAGAGTCACAGAGCAAGAAAGCCAGGCAGGGTTGGAAATGAAAGCTCTGGGGACCCTCCAGAGATAAACCAATATGTAGGCCTTTCATTTCAGAGCTGCAGAAAGTCCAGGGCTTCCATTCACTCTTCACATTTCCGTAGGTTGAAACACGACCCGCTCCCTTTAGGACACTGTGCAGGGAGTTACAGCGGAGGAGGTGGAAGGGGTGAGATGGGAATGTGATGAGTGGGTCACACTTCTGTCTTGTTCATTATTTACCAGAAGAAAGCAATAGTAAAGCAAATGTTTACAAAAACATTTTTTAAGCCTCTACCCCTGAAAACATGACTCTAAGTACACCTAAGTCGCTCAAACTGATTGCAAGTAGAAAATATTGCTCAAGATTGCTAGTGTTTTTGTCTCCTTCTCCCTTCCTTTGCCCATGATTTGTGTGGCCCAAGCTTTGTGCTTTGTACTGATTCCCCCCTCGGGCATGAGCATGGCCTCTGTCCCACCTCCTGTGTGCAGAAGGGCAGCAGCCAAAGAGTCACTGTTTCAACTCCCTGCTTTTCCTCTCGCTCTCCATTCTGCAGCCTCTTATGCCAGTTCTTTTGGCAACTGCACCTGTGATTTAAGCATTCAAAGAAAAGGAAAAAATCAGTTCTGGGAATTCAAGTGATTTAGAGCAAAAATCACACGGATACAGGATGGATGAGAAATGCTGGCCAGAGTCCTGCAGAATCATGGTACAATAACAACCACCGCAGCCAGCAAGCACTGGGCATTTCCTAATGCCAGGGACTGTTTCAGGGTCATTTACCACGCTGTGAAGTGTGCTGGAAACGAGGGCCGGTGCTGGCATCAGCCTGAGTTCACAGCCTGCCACTTCCTAGTTCATTGGTGTTGGGCATTATTTTCCCAGCTATGTGACGACAGTGACAATACAATAATCAGTGTTAACATTTTTTTTAAAAGAAAACATCATCTCACTACTTCCTACAATAGCCTTGTAAGGAGGGAAAGGCTCAGAGAAGACACCAACTTTCCAAAAGTAATGCAGTGAGGAAGTGGCAGAGCAGGACTTGAACAAGATTTCTCTGCTTATAGGACCCACGACTCTACACTGCCTAAAAATTACCACCCCCCCAAAATGATATATGGTCTTGTAAAAGTAGTTCTTTCTCTTTGAACCACATTCCTAATTTGATGCTCAGTAAAACTTAAAATATTATTTGGTGACAACCCCACACCCCCCTCCTGGCAAGGGCAAAACATATGAGTAACTTAAATCCAAATTTGCACATCAACTTCCTACTTCTGGGTCATAGAAACAGCTTCAAGTCGAGCTCCTGAAGGGTTTCAAGTGGTCTGAATCTCAAGAGAGTGACTCATCCATTAGCTTCCAGAAAACACTGAAGAAACGAAGAGGCCATTCAGAGTTGTGCAATAGCAACCAACTCTGCTTCTGCCTTACTGCCCAAGTCCACCCACCAGTGTGACGAACCCCTTTGGCTGTCTGTTACGGCTCCTTCTACAGCCAGTTCTCTGCCTGTAACCTTTGGCCAGGAACGTTTCCCAGCGTGCTGCCCATCAGGGAGGACACTGGTTCTGCGTGCTGCTGCCTTCAGGCTGAGGACCCTCCCGGGTGCTCTGACCTGCTCCTTCCCTCGAGCTAGAATTTGAGAAGGAAAGAGAGTATGACTGTCCCTCAGGAGGCTCACACAAGAAAAACACTGATAATTAGGAAGAGGGATGAACCGAAAAATATGCAGGTGCCTAAAATGACTGGAAAGTTGCAATAAATAGCTAAAACAGTGTGATCTGTGTGTTATGCAGCTTTCTATGTGTTTCTCTACCCATTGATGGTTTCCAAAATGGTAGCTTTTTCAAATGGGGAAGAATCAACTTGTGGTATCATTATGAAGTTCTTTTGCCCTTCACTTATTAAAACATTTTTAAGAAGAATGTATGCGGGCCCAGATGTGGTGGTGCATGCCTGTAATTCCAGTGCTTGGGAGGCTGAGGCAGGAGGATTGCCATGGGTTCAAGGCCAGCCTGAACTACATAGCGAAACCATGTCTTAAAAAAACAAAACAAACCACCAACAACAAAAAGTCAAAAGAGTGTATGGCCATTACACAGCACACACATATATATACAGTCATAGAGCCTGGGTATGAAGACCCATTTCAGCATACATGTTTTGAGTTCCTTTTCTGTTTGTGTCCATTCAGAACTTCAAGGCAGCCACAACAGCTCAACTAAAGACACTCACAAGAGTATGGCCAGAACTGCTTCAGAAAGTGTCAAGGTCAATGGGGGAAGTACATTCAAAGCGAGGAGGAGTAATTTGAGGAAGACTCATGGCAATGTGTATTTTACTGTATTTTTAAAAAAAACATTTCAACATTCACTGTATATCTTGATCAAACCTCGTACGAGGCCAGGGTTTGCTTTGATTTTTTGTGCAATGAGCAGCATTTGAGACAAGCCTAGGAAACTGGATAAATTTCAACAGATAGAAGGAAAGATAATTTGAGGCAGAGAGTGCGATGGAGGCAGAGAAATGCAAGGCTCTTTGGGGAAAACATCGTATCAGGTACGGTTGGCCTTGGATGTCATAAAGTCATGGTTGTCAAAATGTAGTCCCTGAAGAAACAGCATCAGCACCTCTGGGGAATTGGCCAGAAATGCACAATCTCAGGTCCTGTGACTTATTGAATCAGAGTCTAGGGTGAATTATAGACTTAAAAACAGCAGTTTACCAAAGCCTCTCCCATGACATAGGAGAAGAAAGTAATTCTGTAACTCCCAGACTGTTTAAGCTCTATTGAGAAGGGCTTGAGATGTTACATGGCTTTGTTCCAGAGAGTCTCTGTTCATAAGAACCACTGCATTAGTCTCAAAACTCAACCCCACCCAGAACAAGTTTTGAATGTGAAGATACAGGGGAACCAGGAAGCCTCATAACTTCAAGTTATGAAACGATTGCATCCAAAATAAAACAACTCCAACAGGCCATGAAAGAGCTTAAAGCAGAAATAACCCACATACCCGCAATGATTTCTCAGACAAAAAACGAGCTGAAAACAATGATGGAAGAAATGTTCCATTCACACAGACAAGAAATAGACAAAATACTAGAAGAAAATAGGAAACAAATGGAAACGTTACAAGAGCAATTTAGGAATGAATT